>VDFB02245840.1:0-13956 GCA_007258455.2 Sequoia sempervirens | reverse complement strand
AAGTGGCTATGGGAAAGTCATGCCTAAGTTTGGCTCCCATAGATACAACCATACCAAAGCTATACCTCCTAATAACTTTGATAAGGTTCCACACAATAATGAACTTCGAGCTTCATGAGGCAAGCAAAGGTTTGTATGTTTGAAAATTGTGAACTTGAAACAAGATGGCTCCATAGGCAAGCAAAGTGTGTTATGCAAGGTGGCCATATAACTGAAATTGTAAATGAAAAAGAGTGTAAGGAATGTTCAAAGGAGTTTTTCTTAGTTCATGTAAGGTCTTAACTTAGGGGTTATCGTGCCTAATGTCTCCAATAGAAGACCAATCAAAGAATAGAAGATTCACAACTTAGGGGATGCAGTGTGTCGCATCAAGCCACTAAGAGGAATATAATATAGTAAGAAAGATCATGCTCTTGAAGGATGTCACACCTAATGTCACCAAAAAGTGAACGAAGCATCACATGAAGTACAAAGACTACAAAATGAAACATGAAATGAAAAATAATAATGGCACTGTATGCCTCCATTTTAAAGAAATTGCTAAACACCATGCTATGAACAATTACTTTAAAGTAGCAAATGAAAAATGCTAACAATAAAAAGGACATGGGAGCTTATTTGGAAAGCCCTATGCCAAGTCATTGTTTCCAAATAAAGCTATGTCATTAAAAGGAAAGAGGGGTTTCCCCCAAAATGAAATTCCAAAATCACATAAGGGATCCACAGATTCAATGTCAGTATACATATTTTCTACAATATTTTTAGAGAGCTCGAAATTGTCATCATTCCCCAAATACTCATAGAACAAGAAGAATGACATGAAGAGAGAAAAAACAAAGAAAAATACCGTCGGGTCAACATGGAAGAGACCTTAAATGTCTTCGATGCCTTTGTGTCAACCCTTAAAAGGAAAAAAAGACAAAATGAAAAATATAAAGAAAAATATTCGGTCAACATTTTTGAAGAGAGACATGAATGTATTTGCCTTGTAGACATTACAAAAATGACCTAGGCCCTCAAGTAAGATCTATTTTGCATCACTTCTCATCCTAGCATAATTATGACATTTCTCCTAATTATGTCCTTTGGTCCATTATTTGACTATTAATTAAATAATTCATAATTATTTAATTAATTTATGTCCTTTATTCTTCATAATTATTAAATAAATAAATTTTATTTATTTGTTCATCTTTCTTCTCATTTTTAAATAAATTAATTTCATTTATTTATTTAATATACAATAATTCCTCGTAATTAAAATGAATTTTATTAATTTATTTAATTATTAACATATCCTCTTAAATTAAATAAATATCTCTTAATTATTTAATTGCCAAATTTTTAATATTTCATTTTAAATAAATGAAATTATTTAAAATGATATCACATTCATCACTGTCAGTTCATTTTAGTAAATAATCTAAAAATTGACTATTTATTATCGCACATTTGAATTAATTTAATTCAAAATGGTAATATATTTCCAAAAATCAAGCAATCGAGCAAATTCTTGATTTTCCAAATCTTCTTTTCAATTAAACTCTTATCTTCTTGATTTTTCAAATCTCATAAATCAAGCATTCTTTATCTTCTTGATTTTTGAAAATCTTTATTTTCACTAATTATCTCATTTATTCTTTGACCACCGATTTGATCTTCTCTCAAATGACATCTTGACCACTCATTTAATAATTTTTCCCTAACCCTAATTAGGATTTGTCACATTAAATCTCTTCCTCTAATTTTAAGGTTTCTGTCAAAATTCAATCTCGTTCGTAGATTCAAAATTTCATTTTATGTTAAATGCCAATTTTGCTCACATTTTAGGACTTACAAATGAACTTCGTTATTCTGACACATTGATGCTTAGATTTTATTTGGCATTTTAATTATTTTTTCATAGGCATGGACAATTTATTTCATTTTAGACACTCTAAATCCTTCAAAGCTTGTGTAGGACTTAGTATTTGCTTTCAAATTTCTCACACGTTCGATCTAATGGAAACCATCAACAAGTTAGAAGGTGCTATGAAGGTAAATCATGGAAGCTTCGATGACAGGTATAATTGTTTTATTTGTGTTTAGTTTCCATTGTGCTTGATAGTTTTCTTTGGGTTTTGTGCTTTGATATTTGATAATCTAACCTTAGGAACATAACCCTTAGATACATTGGTGAACCCAACTGTTCTTTTTCTATTTTGTACAATTTTTTTTGTGTTTTCTGTTCTTTTTTGTAGGAATAGGTACGAAACGATGCATTTGAGTTTTCCCAAGCCACATCAGATACGTCACGACACATTTGATAACCTAAATGACACAATCGCTCTGAGGTGACGCATTAGTAGTACGGAAAGCCACATTCAACAAAAACATGACACATCTTCTTGTCAGAAAGTGACACATTGGCTCTGTTGTGACGCATCTTCCTAGTGAATTTTTCTTCTCTTTGGCTTTTTGGTTTCTATCCTTTTCTGTTTGCTTTCTTTTTTCTATTGGGCATTCTGGTTTTCTTTTATAGCATAGTTTTTTTGTGTTATTAATTTTTATTTGTAGCATGTGGCGTTAGCATTTTCGCGGGTCAAAGGCATTTGATGAAACTATTGACATGTGATTTTTTAGCTACGTTTGTCAAAGATTTATCATTTAAACCATTTGTTTGTGATTTTTAGTTTAGGAATATTTCCATTGGTGCACTAAAATGAACTTTGTTTTCAAGTGTTTTATTGTGTTTGAACAAATGGTAGGTGATTATGCTCTCACCTTGTGAAAACTTGGTGATCAGAAAACCAGACCCATTTTATTTGTTATACAACCCTGATGCAATAACCGGAGTATCCTCTCCCCTTGCGTAGTAATGCGATCCTAGGTGTAACAGAAATGATTATTGCCTCTAGAAATTGGGGGGATTTCATCACCCCAATGCGAATCAAACCGGCAACTAAGCTAAAGCCAAGCTACCCCCGACCGGTATATAAATGTGAATCTTAAGGGAAAACCTAAGATTACAAGTGACTTACACATGAACTTCGTTATTCTGACACATTGATGCTTAGAATTTATTTGGAATTTTAATTATTTTGTCATAGGAATAGACACTTTATTTCATTTTAGACACTCCAAATCCTTCAAAGATTTTGTAGAACTTAGTCTTTATTTTCAAATTGCTCACACGTTTGATCTGAGGGAAACTATCAGCAAGCTAGAAGGTGTTATGAGGGTAAATCATGGAAGCTTCGATGACAGGTATAATTGTTTTATTTGTGTTTAGTTTTCATTGTGCTTGATAGTTTTCCTTGGGTTTTGTGCTTTGATATTTGATAATCTAACCTTAGGAACATAAACCTTAGATACACCTTGCGTCATCCCCAAAAATGAAAAAAAAAAGACAAAGAAAAGATAAAGGTTTATAACATAGAGAAGAGTGTAGGTAAAAATAGAGGAATGTCACAAAAGGAGAGATATATATCAAACAAAACAACATGGGGGATCACATTACACACATGTAATCACACAAAAAACATGAAAAAGAAAATAATGCAAATGACTAGTAAGGAACATGCAAGTCAACCTCTAGCAGGTCATCTGCATCCCAATCATGTTCATTGTATATGGAAGGTATAAAACTATCCTAAGGAACTATAGATCAGAAGGTTGCATGTTCAATTCACATCAGGTTCACAAAAATGAAAGGAAGAAAATTGTCGCTCTATGGTTTAGGACATAGAACAATTTTTTTCCACGTTTCATGCAAGAAAAGCCTAGAGATCTCAATACAAGAATAGAATGAAGGGAATTAATCTATTAAAGGTTGTCCTAGGGCATGATTGAAGACTAAAATTTGGTTCACCACCAAGCTAGGGCTTGGAAAGACTAGGGACATGCAATATTTAATGATAAAACCTAATGATATGCAATACTTAAATGAATGACATAGAAATGAGTTAAACTAAAAATAGTAAACTAAGAAAGTACGAAGGTGGACCTAGAAACTTGAATGAGCTCATAAAAAGGTCTAAAATGATGAAAATGCTGAAGTTAATGGTCAATGGGACTCATATGCTAGTAGGGGTAATTTAGTCTTAGATCAAGGTTTCTGACATAAACTGGAATCTAGAACTACTGAATTAGAATATGTAGAAAATATCTGAAAAATGTCTATACTCGGACTCATATGCCACAAGTGGTGATTTAGTCCTAGTATTATGGTTGCTTAAAAACCTTGATATTCTTTGATGATGTCCTGTAGCTTTCTTCTTGTGAAATCTCCAAATCTGAATCACTGAATTGCAACCTATATGTGACTTTCTGTGATCTTGCAAGTAAGGTGACAACTTGGACAACTTTGAAAGTTGAAAAATTTTCTCCACTATTTCTCTTTAATTGATATCCAACCTAAATCTAAAAATCACACATAAAAGAGAGGGAAAAATGTTGTTTCATTAGTGGATAGGAGTTTTCGTTGGTCAAACCATGTTTTGGTAATCAAACCTTGAAATGAAATGAAATAGAATGGAGGAATGATGAATGAACAAAATGATATGTTCCAACTCACAAAAACCTAGGAACAAAATGTTGCAATCTTGTATGTAATGGATACAATGGATGTAGATCTTGATTCGTGCTTGAGTTATATGGATCTTGACTTGAATACTTGCTTGAATCATAACACCCTACATCACAAATGTTAGCTCAAAAAAAAACATGATGCATGATGACTTTAGCATGATGCTTGATACTTGAATAATGCTCCAAAATGCTTGATAATCACTCTTGAATGCTCTTGAATTCTAGAATTCTTGAATGCTTGGGTCACACTTGCTCATAAAAATTGCTAGGAGAAAGTATGTGAACTAAGCCAAATTTCTTAAAATTACAAATAATTGCCAAGTCGAAGATCGTGATCTAGGGAGAATAAAATCCAACCAAGAACTTCAATTCAAATTAGGTCTAGCTGGGTGGGGACTCCATACACCATGTGGGGCATATGAGTCCCATTAGGCTAAGCATTGGACACAATTCTTCAAGAAAGGTGTTAGAACTATTAAATTGAGCATTTTCACATGTTGATTTTTGTATCATTTGGCCTTACTGTGCATTTGCACTCATATTTTTCCCTTTGGTCCCATTGAGTCCATTAAGTCATGCATATTTTACATCATGGTTCAGGTCAGTGTGACATTTTCTTTGTCTCCCCAACTCGTTTTTGTTAACTTTTGTGTTTCAAGGTGGTCGGCAGGACTTCTCACATGTCTCGACGATCACATTAGCGGATGGAACCTTATCGGCATGTGTTTTGGTTATCGGGTTGAGGTTTCCCCGATCTTCTCTTGTCTTACCGACCGGTGCCTAAGTGGTCATTTCGGTGAGAGTTTAATTCTTCGGCGAGGGGTTATGGCGAGGAGGTATGTGTTATAGCGACTTTTCAAGTGGAGGATGGTATATCGCTATAAGTTATAGCTATCGGTGTAGGGTCATGGCAAGTGACCTTCGGTCTCGCCGACCTTACACATTGATTTACTTTGATGTACATATCGCTATAAGGTTGGTGGTGTCTTGGCGAGCATGTGGTCCCGGGGTGACTTTCGGCATAACATGGAACTCTCTACATAGCGTCTCCCTAAGTGTAATGACCTACAACGATAGTGAGTGAGTGCGTGGGCCCATCGGCGAAGAAGGTCATGAGTCATGGCAACATATAAAGAATAAGGTGGGTTTTCGGTAGAACATAATCAACTCTCTATGATGCCTCACCGAAGGTGGAGGGCTATAGTGATGAACAGAAGAACAAAGGGTCACTTCTTGTTTTCGGCATAACGATAGCCTGGTCTCAGTGACATGTGAATAATAAATGATCTTCGGTGTAGCCCGATGAATCTATATGAGGTCTCAACGACAATGGCGGGCTATAATGAAACAAAGGAACACTATGGGGTTTCGATATGACAAACGAATTGCTACGGTGACTGTGAATGAAACGTTTGAATTTCCTTTGGCATAAGTTGCAATGTGTCACGCCGACTCCCTCACTGGTTAAAAATAGAAATTCATCACTGGGCCGACATGATTTTGAATTGGTGACTGTTGTTGGCTGACTTGTTTGGAGCCTGATTTTCATGCTGAGCTGACATGATGTTTTATTTTGATATTTTCCTCATGCTGGTGTATAAGTAGGCATGTTGTAGTTGTTAATTGAGACCACCAAAGATCAGATTTTTTGATACACTGCAACTAGATACATTAGAATAAAATTATTAGACCAGAGGCTATTGTTGCATGATTTTCACAATGGAGGTATTTATGAGATTCAGTTGATGTTGCTGCATTTTTTGGTATCAATTATCTGTTGAATTAAATGAAAAATGCTGCTAAGTTGTCTCCATGATTGGTTTTTCTGGTTGTTTAAGTTGACATAACAAGTTTATGTTCAATTTTCAATACACATTTGTTGTATTCATGTGATTAATCAATTGGTTCTTTCAAGCGAAGATTAAATCCTTTTATTGATCACAGTAATCAGAGAGATTCATTTTGGATTGTTAAAGTAGAACTTAGTAGTCACATTACTGCATGTTCATACAAGTTATGAATAGATTATATGCCAGATAATTTGTATCTCATCCAAAGAGTGCAACTCATCTTGATTTGTTTAACTCCGCCTACCCAATAAGGCACTAGTCTCTGCATTTCACTATTTGAATCCATTTCACATCTATTAATCAAGCATTTTAGGATTTAGATTAGAAGATTGCTATCAAGTTCGGTTCATTTGTTCACTGTCTGCCATTGTGGACAAAAGCATTTGAAAGATAGTCATAAGTCAAGTCTGCATTATTCAGAGAGGAACACCCACCTTGGTCTTCCAACACCGAAGAGTAGAATGTTTAATTGTTTCAAAGCTTGTTCTGCTACCCTGAAACATCTTGAAAGCTTGGCAACCCTTTGGTTCAAACCTGCATTTTTGAGAGCTAACAAATGGCTTATTTTAATGTGAATTTGAGATCTAGCCTTGAAACCTAGGTGGGACCCAAACACCCAAGGTGGCGTATGAGTTTCAAATCACTAGATCTAGGCCATACAATCAAAGATCATTAAATTTTTATTGGTTACTTGGTGCATGTCAAGATTATCCTCAAAAAGATACATTAATTAAGGCTTGTCAATAGGACCAAATAGGCATAAAGAAGCACAATTTTTGTAGGGATGGCCCAAACAAGTGTGAAAATTTCTAGGATGAAATTTTTCTATGCTACACCCACTATTGTGGGATCACCCCAGAAAGAATGTAGTCATAACTTGGTAGTACAAAGAATTGAACCCTAAGCAATGAATGGTCCAAGAGGAGATATAATTGTGGCATTTATTATGATACAAATCTTCTAATGGATACATGATGACATTATAGTGCATATGACTGAGCAACATAGGGTTTTTGTTGGAATTATTTAATCCTTAGTCAGAGGATAATCTACCACCATGTAGACTTGCAGCCTATTCGGCCTACCAAAAATTAATATGGTAGGTAAGTTTGAAATTAAAATTTTGAGAACTCACTTTTGAGCTTGAGAAACAAAACAAATGGAATGTAACCATAGAATTTTAGAGTTAGTTTTATTTTTGGAATTTTTGAGAAGACCCTGCAACAACTTAAGGGAATGATCAACTGAGAACAAGGAGACCCTACATTAGTAGAAGAGAATGTTCAGCTAAGAACAAGGAAACAATAGAGACAAAAATGAATTTGGATTAGAAGTAGCAAATGAACAACAAGTAGTTACAACACTATAGTCAGCTTCAGTTTAGGTGTGTGTGCAACACTAGGTATTGGACAACAATTCAAATCTAATATGGAATGTTTTGTAGCTTAAAAAAGAGCTAGTACTTTGTATTTTGGTAATTTTTGGAAAGAAAAGGAATATATATGCATTTATTTTCCATGAGTCTAGATTCTATTGTCTTTTTGTTTTTTGTTTTATCTATTCTTCTTATCTAGTAACAACATTGATATTATTTTTTTGCACCACTTCCTGTCAACAAGTGCTATTAGAGCCCTATTTTTCTAGGTAGCTTGTTTCTTCTAGGTGTTTTGGAAAATACCTAGGTTATCTAGGCATTAATAAATCTTCTCAAGTCTGAGTAGAATGGTAGGTGGTGACAACAAAGGATGACAACAACCACCAAAATTTCATGGGTAGAACTATGAAATTTGGGATAAGAAGATGAAAACAATCTTGGTTTCGAATGACCTATGGGGGTTGGTCATTAATGGGTTCACTGATATTATAAATACAATAGCCTATGTAGCCCTATCAAATGCACAAAAAAATAATTTAAAGGAAACCTTAATGAAGGATTGAAAATCCCTCAATCTGATTGAGGCAGCCTTGATAGAGGCTATTTTCCCACACATTGGAGTATAAAACTACTCAAAATAGGCTTGGTAAATTCTATAAAATAGCTATAAGGGAACTACTAAATTGAGAATGATAAAAGTACAATTGTTAAGGAGATATTTTGAGATCCTACAAATGAAGGATGGTGAATCAGTTTCAAAATTCCACACTAAGGTTTCTACCTTAATTAATCAGCTAAGAATTAATGGATAAACAATGGAAGAACAAAGTATTATTGCGAAAATTCTAAGAAATCTACCCTCTAGGTTTGATCCTATAGTCATTTTCATTGAAGAGGCCGAGGAATTTTTCAAAATGACTGTAGATGATTTGATGGGTTCACTTCAAACCCATGAGAAGTGATTGAACAAATCTGCTCCTTCCCTAGAGCAAGTGTTTAAAGCTTAGACCAATACGTGAGGTTAGGGAAGGGAAGAAACAATATAGGTAGAGGCCACAAAGGTAGAGGAAGAAAATTTTTTGGAAGATGCGTGAAAAGGAGGAAAATAGGTTTATCAAGATGAAACAAAATGATGCACCTATTTCTCCTAATTTCATTAAAAATGTGTGCTATAATGTGCAAATGAGAAACAAAAATTAAATATAACCCAAATAATAGTCAAAAGGAAGATCTAGAAAGGGTCAAATGTTGTGTACCTTTCACCAAAAGTGTTTTTTCAAACCTCACTAAGGACCCATTCACCCTATCACAAATGGGTCTTAGCTAGGGCTCTAAAAAATCTATTTCTAGTCATGTTCTTCTATGTTTTCACTTTGAGATTCGAGTTAGAAACTATTGAAAAGAATGAAATAAAACCTGCAGCTCAGTTTATGTGATTTGACAACTTTTCTTGCATCTTTGACAAATTTGCAATTTTCTTCAATTTTTCTCTCCAAAAGATCTTCAACCTAAAACCTAAATTGACACATCAAATAGAGAAAAATATTGTTTGTTAGGGAATAGGGGTTTTCCTTGGTCAAGCCCTATTTTTGTATTTAAACCTTGAAATGAATAAAAGCATGAAAGGAATCATGAATTAACAAATGCAATGTCACAACTCACCAATATTTATTTGAACCTTGGATAAACTTGCAATCTAGCATGAAGTGGCCTCAATGAATGTAGATCTTGATCATGAACCTTGATTTGAAACATTGCCTTGAATTCTTGATAGATCTTGAACACTACATCAACACATTAGCTTAAAAAACATACATGATGCAATACATCTTTGACATGACAAAATTGGAATATTTATTTCTGCAATAATCTTCTACAAATCTGCCCTTGAATTCCTTAGAAATTCTCTTGAATGCTCTATCAATAGTCTTGTAAAACCTTAGGATGCTTGAATCAAAATTGCTAGGTGAAACTAAGTGAAATATTCTTGTATTTATATATATCTTATCATTAATTCCCAAAATTCAAATATCACAAGCCGACATTGAATTATAGATTTGAAATCATTAAAATACTTCCAAAAAAACATTTCAAAGAGGGGTCCTAAGTCTAAGCGAGGACCCATTCCCCATGTGGAAAATGGGTCTTAGGCCACTTACCTAGGACACACATTGGACAAGGTGAAATTTCATGTAAAAATAAGGTCCTAGGAATTAGTGAGGACCCATTTTCCATGTGGAAAATGGGTCCTAGGTCACCTACCTAGGACACACATCTTCCAAACTTAAGTGTTGTGTAATGGAATTTATGAATTTCAAGTTTTATCCCTCAGAAATTGCATTTAATTAGGACTGGATTTGAATTAAAGGGGCCAATTAAGGAAAATTAACCTAAATCAATTAATAAAGTCCTAGATTAGTGTGAAAGTGTAAAGATACACCTTACAACACCTGAAATAAGGAGCAATTAAGTACATTTGGTTTACAAGGGCCCTAGACTTAATGTGAATATGTAAAACATATTACAACACTAATTCAAGGAAACATTAGGCTCATTTTAATATTAATTATTCCCAAATTAAGTTTGAAAAGGGGATACTTCTTCCATTACTACATTTTTCCCCCACTTTAGTGAGAGTATGACCCCATATCAAACTCACACTAAAGTAGACATTCAAGAAACTTATGTATACAGTAATGAAAAAGATACAAAATCATACAAAATCAAAGACCAAGAAGATCAAGCCTAGATTGTCCAATGTGATGTGGAACACATCTAAGCTATCACTTTTGCGCTCACTCTAAGGTAGCAGAACTTCAAGCTATCCACTAGGTGAGTCTTCCAATAAAGGGTGGAAAATGATAGAATCATATTAGGCTCCCATACTGTATCAAATCTATCCTCCTAAAAAAATTTAATAAGGCACCATAATGCAAGGAAAGGTTCCACAGGAAAGCAAGGTGTGATATGCTAGGTGGCCTTAAATTTAGGGTTCTAGCTTCACAAGGTTGGCAAGTTACGTTATGCCAAAAACTTATGAACATTATATATATATATATATAGGTTTTTGTTCAAGGGGATCTTGCTTCGTTCGTGTAAGGTCTTCTTCTTAGGGGGCATCATGCCTAATGTGTCCAAGCGAGGACAAGTTAAGAGTAAAAGTTTTACAACTTAGGGAATGTAGTGCATAACATCACCACTAAGGCAAAGTCATACACTATAAAATAACACACTCTTGGATGACATCAAACTCAATATGCATCAAAAGAAAAAATAAAATCACACCATGAAATATGATAAATGTTGAAAGATATTATTGATGTATGCCCCCACTTTAAAGTGGTTGCTAACACCATTGTTGTGAGAAATTGCTTTAAAGTAGCCAATGTTCAATCCTAACATGAGAGCTTCGTAAAAAATCGCTATGCCAAAGCATATGTTTCTGAAATAAAGCTATGTCATGAATTCAGAGTTAATATGTCTTTGCTACAATATTGTTATAAAGCTCGAAAATGTCATCATTCCCCAAATACTCATAGAATTGGAAGATTGACATAGAGAGAGTGAAAACAAAGAAAAATCCTTTCGATTCAACATGGAAGAGACCTAAATGTCTTGATACCTTGCATCATCCCCAAAAGGAAAACACAAGAGAAGTAGAAAAGATAAAATGCTTATGACATATAGAAGAATGTTGTATAGAGAAATGAACAAAAATAGAGATAGATACATTAAACAAAACAGTACAAGGGATCACATTATGCACATACAATCACATAAAGGAACATGAAAATGAAAAAAATTCAAAGGACTAGTAAGGAACATGCAGTCAACCTATTAGTAGGTCATCTGCATCCTAATTTTGATTAGTATATAAAAAACATAGACAAATAGCCAAAGGGACAACATCAAGTGCCCAAACTACAACAAGACTATCTAACCCCTTGCCCTAGGTGATCCACAATCTTGGTTTACAATTTTTGGCCAAATGGACACTAAACTAATTTTTTCTAACTAAATATTCACTTTTCGGGCACCTATAGCAGCTAAACTGAGAATTTGAAGATGAAACAAACTAGTGATTTGTGAAATTTTATCATAGATTCTAAATATACTTTTTCAAAAAATTGGAATCATTGTACTTCTTTTTCCATCTCCTTTGAAAACTAGTTTTTTAGAAACACCATTTTTAAGGAGTGATGCTCACCGTATACAACATAACTTTTTCCATGAAGGATAAAATTCTTTTTTTTTTGAATTTAGATTTGTAACTATGATATCTAGTGCTTTCATTTGGTTTCTTAGTGTTTTATTGAATATTTTTCTTTAATCAAAGTTTGAAGTCAAACCAATTACAATTCGACATTAGCAAACTATATACAACATAATTTTTTTTTTTGTATGTATTAGAAATTCAATTTTTTTATGTTTGATCAAGGACTTCAACCTATCTAGTGCATAATATTTTTCAAAAAAAAATTATAATCTACTATTTTTCATGTGTAGAATAGAGAGCTTGATTTTTCAGTGAGAAAACCTACATTTAGAAGAAATAAAAAATAAATATAATAATTAAATTAAATTTATTTAAAATTATACTTTTGGGAAGCTTATAATAAGAACTAAATATTGCAAGAAATAAATTTTAAATGAATTCATTTTATCCCCCAAAAAGTAAATAAAAAGTGGTTTTTTATCAGCATTTTGATAGGTGTAAAGGAGACTCCATTCTAGGTATGGTTTAAAACTAGCGGGGTTCTATCCAAGGGGGTTTGATCTAAGGTGGTTTCATCAAACCCTCTTCAATTGGAATCCTTTAAATGGAACTTTTCAAGGCTTAAATCATTAGATTTTCTAAAAATATGTGATTTCAGCAAAAATTAGGATCTCCCAAAAATTGTAAACTAGTTTTGTGGGATCACCCCCACTAAGTGCATGACAATGATGAGATGAGATAGGTGATGAAAATGAGCTCCTTGCGATAAAGAAAATGATTTTTCAATGAATGTATAACATGTAATAGTGAGAATACTTAGGATCCTACAACTATTACATGGAAAGGAGAAAAAGGGCATGCTTTAAGTCAAGGTGGATCCCTAGGGGATCTACATTTCTCTAATATTCTCTCTAAAATATGACAATTATTGGTGTGATGTCTAAATAATCTATGATAAGCACAATATGGTCTACTTTGATAAGTTTGAAATTCAGTTAGATTTTCACATTTAGGTGGCAATTCAATCAATTTCCAATGTAGAAGGGTATAAAAGATGTTCTCAATTTTGGACATTTGTAATAGATCATAGGAAGTTGCAGGAGTGTCATACAACTTTTGCAGCTGAAGTCTTTGGTGTGCATGTAACTTTGGATTCCTTTTCTTTGGTTTGATTACTATGTTGTCATCACTTTCTTCTTCTAACTGTAAACCCTTTCCTTTTTTAGAGAAGGTTATGTTAGGAGTAGTAAAGTGATCTGAACTTATGGTTTCTCTTCTGTTATGCATGGGAGATGTATTTGAAGGTGGTTAAGGAGGACGTAAATTCCATTGAATGATATGAACCAATGAGAACATGAATTATATCATTTCTTTATGTTTATTCATCATTCTTGCGTTCCCTATGAGAGGAATGGTATTACTAGCAATAGGTTTGGTTCTCACAAAGTTTTGTAAAATATTTAATTCTTCATCTAGACTCCTTATGTTGTCTTGTGGGATATTAGAAATATAATGCACATTGTTTGTAGGAAGGGAAGTCCTGGGAAATGAGGTATGAATAATACGATCCATAGGGGGTTGATTATCAACACTATTAGAAAGAGTGTTAGAAAACCCAAGATCCATGACGGATGGTATATCATAGGATGGCATGAGTCTCGAACTTCGTCTCAAACAATATTGCTAACAAGACACCAAGTTGTAAAGATCATACAAGTTTCACAAACTCAATTCCAACCCAAAAATGCAAAGAGGCTTAAAATACAATACAATGACCTAGAATGCAATGTGTAAATGCAATTTTCAAATTCTAAACAAGGCAATTTTCTAGTTAAACTTATGTAAAACCTAAAAAATGAATTCATGTAGATGAAATTTTGAAATCACATAATGCACTAAATTTAGAAAATTAATCTAAATTTGACGAAATTAATGAAATAGAAATT
>VDFB02245839.1:0-15911 GCA_007258455.2 Sequoia sempervirens | reverse complement strand
TGCATTTGTCTACTCTAGGCACCTCATTCTGCAAGTTTGCATAACTTTTAATGATGTCTTTGAATTTATAATGTGCATCGCCCTCCTAGAAGCTGTAGTTTGCCTGCAAGTTCTTTAGAAAGGCATGCATAAAATAATATGTAGTGATTGCTTCAGTTTCTAAGTCTTGACTGGGTTGCCATCTTTCTTATAGTCTTTTGCATTTGATTTCATGAAAATCGGATGAGTATTGGAGGAGTTAGAAGCATTTTTAGTGGGTTTCAGTCTTGCTGGTTGGGCATTTTCAGTTTGCTAGTTTTTATATTAGACTTGTAGAAGTTCAGATTTTGGGTTGCATTTTTAGTGTTGTTGAGTCTTTGATGTTGGAGAAACAATCTTACAGCTGTTGCATTGATTTGACAATTGTAGTACTTTGTAATTTGCAAATTGTTGCATTGTAAGGCTGCAAATAGTAGTACTATTTCAGTCATTTTAATTTTGCAATTACTTAGTTTCTTTAAGCAGCAACATTAACAATCTTTGGACGGTTTACCGCCAGAGAAGGAAAATGAACAAACACACTTAAGCTCTTGGATGGTTTACTGCCAAGAAAGGGAATAAACAGATTGTTATTTCATTGTAATAGCTCCCGTTGAATAAGTGGTCGAGCCTTCTTTTTTTCAGTTACTCTTTCGTTCCCGCTGAATAAGTGATTGAGCTTTCATTTCAACATTATACTTCATTTGAGCACTAATGATCCCCATCGCCATATGGTAGCACCTCACCCACCTCGGGTCTTGAGTGCACATTCTTGGTGTTGGGTTACTTTCCAGCATTGTAATCTTTCAGTTGCTACTGACGATCCTCGACGCCATATGACAACACCTTTTCCATCTTGGGATTGAGTGTGCATTCTTGGCGTAGAGTTACTTTCTAGCACTTGGTTTTGGATTGAGCTAACCTTAACGGGTGCTTGTTGTATTGGCTTGATCTTTGAAAAAATTGAAAAAAAATTGGTTGGCTCATTACAATGTGCCCCATAGCTAGCAACTCCTTAATTGTTTTCTCGATCTCATCTTTCAGCCGCTTGGGGTGCCTTTAAGGAGTGATTATCACAGGTTTCGCACCCTCCAATTCTATTGTGTGTTCAATCCCTCTGTCTGGAGGTCTACCTGGTGGAATATCACTGAACACCTTCCCGTGCTTAATCCTCAACTCCTGTATGTTTGGATGGTAATTTGGCTTTTGCTGCTCCCCCCGAGTTGGCATCAGTATACACTTAGCTGCCCACTCCACCATGTCATGGCGCATGAGTGGAGTTATAAACTATCAACCAGCTTAAGAGAGTGTAATATGAAAATAGGATTAAAGAATTTACTTGCATGTCACACTATCGACCATGCATTCTTTAGTTACATGCAAAACCACCATCAATGTTATTCGGCTACTAAATTCTCATCAGTTTAAGTATTGTTTTTGTTAGTGGTCACTTATTTTTCCCTTGTCTACTCTCAATAAAATTCAAATAGGACATAAGAAGATTTTTTCTCCTTAGCTGTTTTTGTGTTATGGCATGTAAACTCACAATTTCGATTTGAATTTACATTTGCATCTCATTTAGATAGTGTATTTTTGTGGGATTTCAATTAAAGTTTAAATTATTAAACATTTAATTATTCATTAAGTTTTGATTTTTGTACACCATTTTTCATTTTTCTGCCTCAAATAGGATTTAGAGGAGTCTTTGTTCAATATTTTTAACTTTTGAAAAGGGAAAACCCTCTCTCCATCCTCCTAATAGATATCATCCTGCAACTGGTATCTCTAATGGCCTTTAGCAAATGAGTCTTCCTATCCACCTTAAACTTCATCTCCATGTCACGAAAGTTAAGGGTAAACTCTCCTATGTCATGAAGCCACTTCATTCGCAAAACCATATTAGTGTCTCCCATATTTACCACATAGAAATCTGCCTTAAACTCAAAATTATTCAAACGCATGGGAAGATCGGGAATCATCTTGTCACACTTAAGAGTGTAACCATCTGCAACCTTCACCCTTATGCCTTCAAATTCCTCTGTTCGAATTCCACGCCTCTCAACCAACCTAGCATCAATGAAGTTATGCGTGGCACCTGTGTCAAGCAAGGTGATAATCTTTTGTCCTGCTAAGACCCCGCTCATCCTGAATGAGCCCTCCCGCTGTATGCTAGTGATGCGTGCCTCTTGAAAATTCACCTCCGCTTCCCGTTCAACCTCATTTTTGGATTTCTCTGCCTCATGTTCAAACTTTTCTGACTCAGATTCCTCATGATCTGTTTGTTGGTCTGATTTTTCAGATTTAGAATCCTCATAGAATGCCCACATTATTCGGTTAGCTTTTCCTTTAGGCCTCAATGGACAGTCATGGTTTGTATCATAGGGCCCCTTGCAATAGAAACACAACTTTTTCTTGCGCAAATCATTAAGTTTATCACGATCTAGGGGTGCTGCTGATTTCCCCTTAGGGTCTGATTTTTCTTTTTTCTTAGAGAATGATTTGCTGTCCCTGTATGAAGATGATCCCTTAGATGAGAACTTGCTTTGTGGGGCTGCAAGTTCCATACGTCTAGCTTTCTTCATAGCCTCCTGTAATGTCGTTAAGTCAAAAGCCTTTACCATCCTCTCAATGGTTCCAATAGGCCCTCAATGAATAGCACGACCAATCTCCTCTCAGAAATATTAGGAACCATAACTGATAATTTCTGAAAATCACCAATGTAACCATCCAAACTTCCGACTTGTTTGAGCTGAGCCAAGTCCCTGAAATATGTTTCTGGATCCTTCTTTTCAAAGCGTTCAATCAATCTATCCACAAATTCCTGATAAGAAGTGATGCGGTTATGTTCGCGGTCTTGACATTTCCCTTGGTACACCCATGTGATGAGCCCTGCTGGCTCTCAATTCAAACCCCAGTGTTTCTTAAGTCTTTTTAGTGTTATTTAGTTTTTTAGAGAAAGTTTGATAGACAGAAGAGAAGGGGCGCACAGCATAAATGCTTGTAAAATGTAAATTTGCACTATTTTCTTCAGAATGAAAGTGTGGAAGACATTATTTAACTGAAACAAATAGATTGCAAATGATAAACATACCAGAATGTTTCCAGTTTTTTTATTTAAAGCAGTAAGCTAGCTCGCCAGCCAAGAATGGAGAAAACAGGCATATGTGGATGCCTAGCCTCCAGAAGTAACTTCTCCCACTCAAAAACTAGATACAATGAGATGATAATAGTAGCCGCCCATAATGAAGCTCAAGCAAGTGCCAAAAAGGAAGCGCCCTAGCTTCTGGCTTCACACGCCATCCTCCAGAAGGCACAAAATTCAATGCAAATGTACGGCCAAGGAGAAAGTGATGTAGTAACACTGCTGAAACCACAGATCTGATGAAGGTGGCGCCTCTGGATGAAGTAACCCTCTTATGTACTGCCAATAACTGAATACTGAATAATAAACCTCTGATTTAAGCCTGTAGAACCTCTGAATGAAGCTCTCAACTGCACTGATTCGATTGATCTTTCACAATCTCAAGAGTGCTCAACACTGAAGAGGTATCGTTCTTCAATGGTAGATTGTTCAAACCCTGATCACAGGAGAATGCACAGGAAGAAGCACAATGGCAAAGTCGAAATTATCAAAAGGTGGGTTTCTCATAAAATGCCTTATAAGGAAGACGCATTTCAGAAAATCGTATACATCATTTAAAATCTTTTAAAAAATAATATTGAGTGCTGCAATAGTCATGACCCATGTTGCTGGTGCCTTTAATATTTTAAGTGATTAAAATAAAAATCACTTTTTAGAGAATATTTAAGTGATTTGGAAAGTATAAAGTCAATTTGACTTTATAATTAAATATTAAGTCAATTAATATTTAAATCACTTAAAAACCCATAACTCACTCAAAACACCAAATATTCCTGTGCTGTCAGAAGCTGTCGACTCCTGCACTGCTAACGCCTGCTGTGAACCAATCACTGGGCTCTAAAAACAAGAACGATCAAACTCTCGAAGTACCAGCTGACCCTCTAAGCAATCATTTAGCCTACGAGAGTTTGAGTATGGAAGCTAACCACCATCAAAACATGATCATCATAGAAAAAGGGACATTACATACCACCAATCATGGGCTGCTCCTCCAAGTGTAAAGAAGTGGCATATTTTTATTGCATCCTCAGCATGGGTCAAAGATTCAAAGAATTGTCTAGCTTATTGAAACCAACTTGAGTAGTAATAGATATTGCCATCAAATAATGAGTAGCGTGGAACTGCTAGTGAATTTGTCTCAGTCATTTTGGTCTGTTGAAATCTCTTGGTCTTTGATTTTGTCACGTCTGCGTAATGTTCTCCTTTGACTTTACAAATCTGTAAACTTAATATGTTCCCTCACCTGTGGTGTCAACAATTCCCATTCATCATTCGCTGCCATAAGATTGTCTGCAAACCTTGCCTCATCTTCTTCTTCAACATTACCCTCCTTTGGTCTATTTCTCAAAAAGGTAGGGCGTGTAGGTCTATCAAAGGAACGGGTGTAGGTCTATCAAAGGCACGGGTGGGTGCTCTCTATGCCCTAGGTGTCCCAACCACACTCCTGTTATCATCTAATTCCTGATTCTGTCTTCCTTGAGGTACCATGTGTTGCATCATTGCTGTAAGTGCTCGTATAGCATTTGCAACCTGCTCCTGCCTTGTTGCCATGCGTCTAAAAATCTCTCTTGCTTCTCTCTCTTCATTCCTAGCTCCGTTTCCAAGTTCATCCCTAGGTGGACTACCACCACCTCTTTCACCCATGGCGGCTTGTTGTGTGTCTGTGGCTTGTTTCCTCTGTTACTCTGCCCTTTTCCTGGTATAATATCTGTGAGGACCAACTTCTGGTGGCTGCATAAAAACTTTAACCCTCCAGGATGGTAGGATCAAAGCTCTGATACCATTGTAAGAACCCTAGTTCTCCCCCAAACTAAAAATACTTTGCAACTACTAATCTGATTTTTGTGTTTTGAAGTTTTCATAATATTTACCAAAAAATGCATAAAATTGCGAAGCAAATGCAAAGAGAGCAATGCTGGAAACTAAAATATCAAATGATCAACTTTATTTTTTGTTGCTTTGAATTTACAATAAGATTGATCATACCCAAATATCAACTTCCGATCTGCGAATGATTATTCCCTGAAACCCTTGAAAAGACTTCTCAAATCTGCACAAAGTTGACCTTTGGATGAAGCCAACAGTTAAGCATCTTCAGCTGATAGTTTCACAACCTCAGAATGCTGATACAATGAAGAAGCTACGCTCCCCAATGCCGATACGCTCTAGAAATGCAGAAACCCCTTGGGCTCCCTTCTCCAAACGCCAAAGAGAAAACAAAAGACAAATATCAAATCCTGGATGATAGAAGCTTGGCGGATCCTCTTTTTATACTTTTCTCCAAGAAGAGGTCGATCCATCTAGAAACTTCTTTTTTTACTCAAATAAAATAATATTAAATGTGCATTAAGTTATTAAATGGCCCCCTTTAGACATTAAGTTATAATATAATTTTATAATATACTTTTAGTGACTAATTATTATTAAAGTCACCCTTTAATAATAATTAAATAATATAACTTGCACATTACTCCTTATTTCGCCTGGCCAACTGAAAACTGGGATCAACGCTAAACTCACCACATGTCTAGGTGCCTTATATAAATAGAAACACCGGACCCTCATGACCTGTTTACTTACTATAAATAGTAAGTGTGAAACTGAGTCCTAAATCACTAAACGAAGGCCACCCTGAACCAAACTCCGTTCTGAAGGAGAAGCCAACCAGATAACTTCCAAATAGGACCCTCTGAACAACCCCATTAGCCTACAAGGGTCAAGAAATAGGCTAATCCCTCTGAAATTGATGCTCACGAAAATGGGGACATTACAGCCATGGATCTTTGAATTTCTCTAGTTGTTTCCCTCTAACTTTGGACAATGGTATCATGCAAAGAGATTATGTCTTCATTAGATACTCTAAACTCTCTATCCCCCATGATCTCTTCGTCTAAATGAAGTGCCTGAAACTTCCTTCTTTCCCTCTGATAATATCTAAATCCACTTTTACTGGTTGGCATGTAATACAAAAGATGTGGATCTATAATAATTTGTTAGTTTTATACCCTAGAGGTTGGCAAGATCTAAGCTTTTATACCACTGTAATTTCCCCCTTCTAGATTTTTTGAAAATATATGATTTTTTTTGTATCTTCTGATTATTGAAATAACTTAAAACAAATGCTAAATTGAACAACCAAACCCTAGGTAAATTTGCAATTGTTTTATAGGATAGTTTGAAATGAAATGCTAATCTAAAATTTTGAAACCCTATGCTAATTTATGAGCAGAAAAATGCACATTTCAGAATAAATGATGACTCATATGGAACAAGGAAGGCTGGACAACACTAGTCCTAGACCTCAGCTATGAATTCTAGAATACGTAAATAATTTCCTCTTTTATTTTAACCCCAAACAGCGATCAACCTCAAGAGTAAACAATGCCAAATTTAATTGTAAACTTTCCAGATCTAGCTGATAATAAGATGTTTGAAAAACATATATGAACTCTTATTAGGAGCACATCTAAAATGCTTGAAAAAAATATATGAACCTTGATTAGGAGCACATCTGATCTGCTACAGCAGGGTCATGATCATTAATGACAAATAAATATTTAAGACTAATATATAGAGCAACTGATCATATGTGTTAAGAGGCTGGGAAACACCCCTGTTATAAGCTAGTGTAGCAATGTGGAGCTGTCTAGATCTGATAAGTGATGCAGTGACCTGTACCAAACCCTCTAAACTCAGCAATCAGATCTGGTTTAGTTGCAGTGACTTGCTCCAAGCCCTTCCAAAATAGTCAATCAGCCCTTAAATGATCAGTGCTGGGTTTTGGCCTTTGGCAACTGCATGTAAGATCAATCAGGCCTGCAAAATGGATACAATATGGCCCCTGTAACAGCAATTTAATCACATGTAATGTCCCTGTTTTGCAAAGTAATTTGATTTAATTAATTTAATTAATTAAGTTGTCCAAAATAATGATTTTTCAAGAGGATGACTAATTAGTTACTTTAATTAAATCATTAAGTGGTATTAAGTTAATTAATTATAAGGTTATCAAATAAATTAAAATTAAAAGGTGACCTTATATTTAATTAATTTAATAAAGTGACTTGAATTATAAAATATCTTATAAAGTCACTTAATTAAAAAATAAAATAATATTATAATATTCCTTCTAGAAGGTGACTTGGGAAAGTTCTAGAAGGAGGCCGACCTATTGAGGAAAAAGAATAAATAGGCATTGAGGGCTCATTTCCTATCATGCAGATTTGTTGTTGTTGATGATTGTTTTTACCCCTCACGAATGGGATTCAACTTTACGTACTACTGGCAAACGTGTAATATGCAGAACATAGGATCAAACAGTAACTAACAGATATCATAGGAAAATGCCAAAGCTTTATTCATTCTCAGGAAATATCATGTACAAAGAGTGGAATCAGCAATAGCATCATGTAACATCAATAACAGCATCCCTATATCTCCGACTATTCCCACCCGACTACATATAACGCTCGGCGGTGGTTAGACAACCAACCGACACGACGTTTCATAACATCATTACATTATCATTAATCTAAACATGTTTTGCCGAGAGTACATGACATCACATGACATTATTATTCTTTACTAACTATTGTTTTATTTGACAACTGCCGAGTATGACCGAGGCCAACTTCTGACTTGAGGAGCCAACTTCTGACGTCCAGCAAGCAACAGAGCAACAGTAAATATCGACTAACAATGTTGATGTTTGATGGTTATTGGAGCCTAGAGGTTTTATGCCGGTTGTCTTTGGCCATTGAGAGCGAAAGCTTCTCAATTGGTGAGAATTTTAGGGTGTGAAATATTACTTAATTATTGCGAAATTTGGAGAAAAGTTACCGGTTTCTATTTGAGAACTTCATTAGAGGCCTTTTGACCAGGATTTTTATCTTGATTTGGAGCATTGTTGGAGACATTTTGGACTTCATAGTCTTCATCGATTTTGCATTGAGGAGGTTGATTGCATTCATTCAGTCAATTCCAGAAGTTCTGATATAATATTTCCAGTCATATAAGTCTACATATTCAAGCCACGATTTTGCATATCATATTCAGATTTTTGCTTGTATGGCCTCATTTGGGCATTATTTCTTTGTGGGTATTTGAGCATTCATCTTGGGAGAGCTTGGCAATTGTTTTGGAGTATTTTGGAGTGGCTATCAGGTTGCCGGTAAATCATTTCAGTGATCTGATATACTACAGCAAGGGCACCATTGGCAAGACATTTTTGTTCATATCCTATCATTGAAGCATCCTATGGTTCTGGGCATTGTTGCATTTTAATCCTTTGGTCCTACCAATCATTTCAAGTTCCAAGAGGTGGAGTTTAATTGTTGCATTTATTTATCTAAAGTATTGCCAGGCAAGAATAGGGGCGGCTGGGTGAAAGCTTCGATTGGGGCCTAAGAGGAGTTCATTTTGCTTGAAACTTGATTCTTTCATCAGCTCTCTTCTAAGGCATCATCATTTCTCCAAGTTCCTTTGTTTATCATTCATGTTAGCATTGCATTTTAGGTGTTATAAGTTTCAGCTGTAGGTGTGCATTATACCAGCATTATCATATTTTGAAATTAATGTAAATGCCAAGAGTCTTGGCCAATTTGTATGAGCATTGTATTGGATAATTATATTGCAATAAGGAGATACAGATTTGCTGGTTACATATTCATGTCATTGAGCATTGTAATATCATTTGTACTCAGCTTATAGTATGCATGCCAATTGTTTGACAAAATGTCAATTGGCTGTAGGTTCTCTTTTTGGCATAAATAATGTTATAATTTTGCATACCAAGTGTTTGTTAAAATACCACTTGGCTGTAAGTGCATAAATGCCATCTTAGGTTGCATCCAAAGTGTTTGTCATAATTACTAGTTGCTGTAGCTGCATATTGCAAGTAGTTTCAGTCACATATATGCATTGAATATTGTCAAAATAAGTTGCACATTCATGTTAGGTCATTGTTTAGACAATCTAGAGTCTTCTTGCAAGCATTCTCATTGATGTTAAGTGAAGGAAGAGCCATTAAAGCAAACTGAAATGTTATATCAGTCATATGACCCTTGTATGAAAAGTGTTTGACGAAATTCTTTGAGCCTTCAATTAGAAGTTTGCAATCAAATTTGAGCAGGGTCATTACATCACACTAAAACACAATTTGTAAACTCTCCAATTAGGTGCTGCTGATAAACCAATGAAAATGCAATATTTTGAGCAAACATGAATTTGCTTGCAAATTATAGATATTTCAAGTTAAACTAAAAATTACAATGATGATCCTGGAAGTAGAATCACCCCAAGTGGGATGTGATAGTTTTTGTGCCCTAATGTACAATGGATGTCGCAAGAATTTTCATCCTTTAGAATTTTCAGCCAAGGGGTTTCGTCCCTGTTTACACTAATTGGAAAGACTCAATTTCCAAATGACAAGAATGGGTACCCAAAGGAGGACGCTAGCTTTTTC
The DNA here is from genome assembly GCA_007258455.2 of Sequoia sempervirens. NCBI lineage: Eukaryota > Viridiplantae > Streptophyta > Pinopsida > Cupressales > Cupressaceae > Sequoia > Sequoia sempervirens. Next base: position 6,288 of record VDFB02245839.1, on the reverse strand, counting down.
CTTTATAGGCATTACAATTTTGGGCCCTCAATTATTGTTTTTCCCTCCAAAAGATTAAACTAAATAAAAGAAAAATGTACTTTTTAAAAAATCAAATAGATAGGCCATAAAATTTCAGTTACATGGCCTCATAAAGCAACATTGAAATTGTCCAAATAAAACAATAATTGGGCTCCAAAAATTGACCAAAGTATTCAACCTCAAGAAGGGGACATAAAAAGTGAGCTTTGGTGAAGGCTTCCGAAGAGGCTACATTTTAGCACCACTAAACCCAGTGAAAACAATAGAAAATGATTGAAACAGTCCTAGACTTAGGATTTTCACAAATTATTGCAACTTCTAACACATGATAGGGATACAAAGGGTGATAAAAAACAACCTTATGTAGTTTTGACTAATGGAGAACCATTAAGAATTATTCCATATTGGCCATAGGTGATGAGCCATTGTTGTGCACCACATGAAAACATTTACCAAATGGGGACCCCGTCTTGATTTGCTCGTTTGGGGTTTTGTCCTATGCAGCAGGTTTCATGAGGAATCACTTCTTTTGGGGTTTCGAGTAAGAGTGTGCTGAAGTCATCAAGGCAAAGTCAATAATCATGCCGAATAGAGTTATAGCGTCCGTAGGAAGAATAGAAGGTCCACGAGAGGCAGGGATCACTGTGCTTTAAGACCCGATGCACTTCCTACTTTTAGGGATCTTGCTTTTCGTTTCATTTTGGCATTTTGGACCAAAACAAGGTTCCCTAAGTGCTGGGTTTCAGCACTGTTGCGGAGGACAGAGCGGTCAACGTTTTATCCTTTGAGACAAAAATCCAACCAAAATTAGAAAAATCATTAACGGAGGAGATCTCGACATGAGAATGAGAAATTGGAAGCAGGGGAATCAGGAGAAAACATGGGAAAAACAAGCAAGAAAATCCGGCAAAAACATGGGCAATGGGAATCAGGAAAAGAATCATTTTGAAAATCAGTCCAAAATCATGAAGAAATAAAAGTCGGCAAGGCAAGAGGCATTGATAATTTTTGCTAAAATCAAGAGATAGCCTTGTCGTGAAGAATATTCGCGTAGCTTAACAGAATCGACCCTATACAGTGCCGCTATAGTGAAATCGGCATTTTTGGGCGTTTATTTTTCATCTACTCTTGCTAGATCTTGGATGCCACTGTTTGGGGAAGTCGCTATCAATCTTTGTTTCTGTTCGAGGGTTTGTGGACACTGTTTTTGCAACCATTCAGTACCATTTGTGGCTGTATCAGTCATACAAGGAGGGTTTGGACTATTTGCTGACACTATTTTTACTGATCACCTTTATCTACGGTCTATGGTAGCACTTTGGAGGGTTTTGGAGAGGGTTTTTGGTCTTCAATTATTGTTGATACAACATTTCCAGCCATCTTTCAAGGGAGTGCCAACATTAGGGAGTGCAGATCTGCCCTACTTTTCATTGTTGAATCACTTTTCCAGCCTTCAATTAGGTGCATCAGCCTTGGAGGAGAGTTTGAATTCAGTTTGGGAAAGTTTTATCCACATTTATTGTTGTCTAGAGGCATTTTTGGACATTTACCAGCAATTTTAGGGGTTCATCCTTTAGCTCTAGCCTTTGGGGACTTCCTTGCTGCCATCTTCCATCTTTAATTTTTGTTTACTATCATCATAGGCAGCGCCAAAGCAGATCTGAGCAATTGTGGGGCATTGTGCAGCCTTGGTGGCATGATTTCTTTCATCTCCAGCCACCAAACTTGCTAGATATTCACCAAATAAAGTTCCTAAAGTGTGTGTCAACTGTATGTTTGTTGTTTTCAGACCAAACTTGAATATTGTAAGTCTGAAATTGTGCACATTAGTCAATGTAAGCTGCTCCAGGGAGTTGCAAATCAAATAAAGACATTTTGGAGGTGATAAATTGGTGTTTAATTAAGATCCATGCAAGTTTAATACTTTAGGGATCTATTCTTGAATGTTTGTTGGCATTTGAGGGTTAATTCAATTATTTTCAGTCATAACGACACTTGTATTTGATGTTTGTGAGCACTGACCACTCAGATCTGAGTGTAATTGTATATAAAAGGATGTTAAGTTGGCTGTCTGTTTCATATCAGAGATTAGCCAACATTTTCATTTGGGTTATTTATCATCTATAAGTGAATTTTGCTAGTTTGGGGTGAAGTTGAAGTTGTTTTCCAGACATATACGGTTTGACACGAAGTATCTAGTGATTAGCTTCATTTTATTTTTCTGTTCCAGTTTGTGTTTTGTTTCAGAAAATTAAAAAAATACATAAGAATCAGAAAATATACAAAATTTCCTGGTTGGGGACATTACAATATAATGAACAACTTGTCTAACATTGACAATGACTTCTGCAACAAATCCAATTACTGTGACAGGACAGCTATAGTCTTATGCAATAGTTCCATTTCTTTCTGAACCTTTAGAAACATACAAAAATGATGACTGTATAAAAACAACTAAAGCAAACCAAATTTAGACTATTAGTTTGTTTTATCTAATTCTAAAAAAATAATCAGTTCATCCATAACAATCATAATATAAAATGAAAATCACTTCATAGGCACATATATGTAAAAATGGGTGAAAATGATTTTGTCAAGAAGGTTTCATGATACAAAAAGCATACTTGTGGATAGAATAAGGATTTACAGCAATGTACAATTCCAGGGCTCATCAATATGCAAGGAAACAGCTATAATAGTATGTGAGGTAATATGTAATGAAATAGATAAGCCAGTAAGCAAAACAATATCTAACCCAATATGCAAACATGTAAGGCAATATATAATGCAATAGATATGACAATAAGAAAAGCAATATGTAAAGCAATATGCAGTGTTGGCATGCAGATCAAGTAGAGTAGAATACATGCACAAAATGAGGTGTAGGGAAAAAAAATACTTGTCAGAGGGCAACTTTTCAGTGTATTAATCTCCCTCTTTGACTAGATTGTTGCTATCATAATGTGACTTGTCATAGGTGAAGTGAAGAAGGATAGAGTAGACTTAATCGACCATAGTAGGAGCTTTGTAAGACCTAAAACATGTCGCGGCTGATCCTCTGTTTTCTGATTCAAGTGCTCTCTTTGTGAATCTTCTTTTGGTTGAGGTCCTTTGTCATTTTTATTCTTAAGTGTCCGTTAGAGGATTCTATTGTAAATGCAAGCATAGAGTACAAATGTCAAATTGTCTTTAAAAATAGGCTTGGTGATATACTATTTATCCACATTGAATGGATATCAAACCTTATTTCAATTAAGAAGATACCCTCTCTTGTGTCCAGCAAATACTTATGAGGACAAGATAGGGGACAAGGGATCTTACAAAGATATTAAATAAGTGATGATGAGTTTCACTATGGAAGAACGGAAGAACAAAGGGATGTACAAAATCTAAGGACCTTGGCACCTTTCTTGCAGTAAGATTACTCCAAGTGGCACACACCAATCCCAATTTAGGGAGATTGGGGAGATTAATGTGGTAACAGGTCCTTGAAAACAAAAATCATTTTTTGAGCGTACACTTCTCACTCAAGCATCTTCATTCTTGATCTATAACAAAAATCCCATAAAAACACCAACATGAAATTTGTTGCTTTTCTAGTGAGTTTTGTGATGAGCCAAACTAGATTTGACTCAAAACCCCCAAATTTAATATGGAATTTTCTTTGAAACCAACACAAGGTGGCTGGAAAGGTTTGCTCTGATACCACTGTGATGTGCCACACTCCGGTGATCCACTCTGCTACCACTGTAGTGATATACCGACCCTCTGCTGATTTGTTTTCACCCTGCTTGTAGGTCTGATTTTCTGTTTCCGTGATGTGTTTGTCTTTCTTGTGTTACTCGTGTTTGATGATTAATGCCAATGATATACATAAATTTAACAAGCATGTGCATATAATGGGAACACAAGATATACTAAACTAATTTGACAACTCAAATAATGACTTGGTTTACTTGTCAAGACACTTTCTTCATACATAATAGATTGCATCCAAGATATAACTTTCATTAGGTTTCAACAGATACATCAAATAACATAGATTTTAACTTACAGCCAAAATCACTGTGAATAGTGACTGCTACAGTACCCGCGCCCAAGCAAATGCTCATACAAAATTAAATACAAACTTTCCCTACCGATTTCTTGATGGAAAAGCTTCTAAATAAGATGGCGCCCCTTTTAGGAAAGAAAGCAGCAACAATATGAAGGCGTTTTATTTCCTCCAAGCTGATCAAACCCTCAAGAAGGTGCGGCTGGCTGTAGATGAAGAAATCAGCTTTCAAAATCTTCCAAAATGCAAGAAACTACCTCAAGATGGCGAATGGAGATGCTGGCAGCAAAAACCCTTCCAAAAGATGCCTCCAACAGCTTGTAACCAGCAGATTCGAGCTCCAAAAAGCAGCAACAAGAATAAACCAGCACTTTAGGGTGGTCTTTCACACCTTCAAGATGCCAAATCCTAACTACAAGCCCAATCCAGGCTTACCCACTGCAGAAATCGGGAAACCCTAGTTTCCTTCTCTCCCATACTCCACACTTCAAGTTTCAATCAGCAAACATAATCTCAAGCATGAAGAGGTCGACTTTCTCTTGCTCTTTTATAATTTGACATTGAAACACTATTCATTAAAAAAAACACTATTCACTTAAGTTGTTTCCTTTTTTCACTTTAGCCATGAATAGTAACTGAAAAATAGAAAGTGACCCCATTAAAATATAGACACATGGTCCCTAAGCCTGAGAAAGTGACATAAGTGGTGACGATCAATAATTTAAGCTCCCAATACACGCCAAACGCGCAAATTCACCACGTCACCAAGCTCCTGGGATACCTTTTCATCAGATTTCACCGGACTAAGTGCTCCCATCAAGTGACCGGGGTCTGCAACTGACTAGCCTACTCTAGATTCCATTATAATAGGCTAATCCAATGACTCATGCTCACAATGGGGACATTACAAGCTTCATCATGGAACAACATTTAAACATAGTTGATAAGGCTTAAAATGATTTTGCACAATCTTCCATGTAACATATCCCAGAAAGGTGTTTCATTATCCCATTTGACAAGCCACTAAAATAATTTATATGAACGTTACTATGTACCTTAAATAATCCACGAACCTTATTGCAGATTTTAGTAAAAATTCCAACAAAACAAAACTAAAAATTATAAACTCACTAGCCAAGAAAGTACAATATCAATTCATTACCCAGGAGAAAATGATCATCCAAATAGATTTAATGATCAACACATATCTCATAACCCTTTCACCTTTAATAGGGAAATATTGTATTACATAATTAATTAAAGAGATGTCATAGAAAAAAATTTTCTCTCAACACATGGAGAAGTTTTTCCATTTACCGGATTAATAGAATGTCATGTCCCCAATTGGAGGTAATGGATTTAATTAACACTAATTAATTTTTCCAAATTAATAATTCTATCAAAAGATATTAATTGATTATTTTAATTAAAATAAAGTGGAGATATTAAATTAATTATTTATAAAGTTATTCCAATAAATTAATATCAAAAGGATGACTTTATATTTAATTGATTTAATAAAGTGACTAAATAAAATAATAAATCATAAAGTCACTTAAGTGAATAAAATAATATTTTATTCTAGAAGCTTCTTGGAGGTGAATGAGAATTCTTTATAAGGAGCTGAATGCAAGCTATTATGATCATGTCTTGGATTATTTCTATTTCTCATACTTGCGTGGTAAAAGCCGAGGCTTGCATTGCTCGAGGGTTTGAAGACTCTAGAGTACCAGGTTCGGTTGTGAAAGATCAACCCTAGCTGGAGTGTTGAGAAACTCATCCAGGGTTTCTACAGGAGCTTAACTGCAGATTGAACAAGGGTTTCTAAAGTTTGCAATAGTTGTTGTATTATTGCAAGGGTTTCTTGTGCAATAGCTAAGGTATTATTGCACTTTGATTTTGGGGTACAATAGCTGATTTATTATTGTATCTATTGGAGAGATTATCATTTGCAGCAGCTGAGGTATTGTTGCAATTATCTTCTGAGGGTTACGAGATTGCAGCAGCTGGTTTATTGTTGCAATTGTATTTGAGGAAGGTGTTGTTCCTGGACTAAGCGATTAATGCCAAATTTAATGGCCTTTGGCCAAATTTGGACTGAGCAGAAGTAATCGATTTATTTGGTGAACATTCTTGATACTTGAAGATATTTCATCTGCAACATTGAGGAAATCGGTTTGGTGATTTTTATTGATCAAGTCCAGGGAATCGAT
>VDFB02245838.1:0-17723 GCA_007258455.2 Sequoia sempervirens | reverse complement strand
TTTATGCTAGACTTTGTGTTTGCGTTGAGGCTGATTCTGAGCTGCCCAACAATGTCAAGATGTGCTCCAAGCTTGGGGTTTGGGAGCAAAAACTTCATTATGAGACCTCTTGGTGGTACCACTTCCACAATACTGGGCTTTTTTCATTGTGCCAAGATCTTCATAAAAAGATGAACTCCGATGGTCCTCAGCCCCAAGATGAGGAGCTGGTGTTGGAAATGAAAGAGGTTAGGATTGGCTTTGGCTGTCATCATCAAATCCTTTTGGAGGAAAAGATATTGCTGGACCACATTGTTGAGGAAAAAGGAGCCCCTCACAAGGTTAAAAGGAAACTTGATGCTATGCTCATGTATACATCAGTTGATTTGGATGGTGGAAGGATATTACACTCTAGTCATGCCCCTTTTTTGATGCCTTTGGTGAAATTTGGGTTCAAACCGCCTTGACTATCTTTGCTTGAAGTTTTGGGTCCTTCCAAAACTTGTTTGCGGTTCCATGCTCTGGTCAAAAGCATTGCTGGTCTTTGCTGTTCTATTGTTTGTTGCTGGTTTTGTCTCTCCTATTGGGAGACTTGCTTTGTTTGCTTCGTTTTTGTCTCACTTCTGGTGAGATTCGTCTTGCTTGCCTCTAAGGCTATCTTTTAACGGGTCTGGGCCCTTTTCCTGTGTTTACCTAATCAAAACTATTAAGGAACTTCATTTGTTTGTTTTCTCTTTCCACAAGGACAAATCTTAGAGCCCAGATGATTTTCCTGTGCCTTTATACTGATCATTTTGGGATTTGAAAAAGTTAGAGCTACTGTCTATCATGGAGGATCAAGGCACAACAAGCATTTGCTCAAACCGATAAATGCCATCAAACTTGTCCGCATACCCAAATAGGCTATGGCTGAACAATTGGACTAGAATAGGCCTGTAAGTATACAATCTGTCCAAACTTATTTCCCAAAGATTCAAACCGTTATGACACTAAATTGTATGGGATACCCAATTCCCTTTTGTCCTAGGTTAGCAAATAATTCATAATTTCCAAGCAACTCAAGATATTATTCATTCCCTTAAAGCATAGGATAGGACTGGTGTCATTATGAAATTGGATATATCAAAAGCCCTAGACAAGTGCAACTAGAATCTGGTAGGACATATGATGGCAGCCTTTGGTTTCAGCTAGCAAATTATCAGTTGGATTAACAGTTGTATAACCTCAGTGACCTTTGTCATCTTTATGAATGGAAAAAACAGCCACCAATTTCCTACTACATGAGGACTATGACAAGGGGACTCCTGAGCCTTTATCTATTTATTGATGAGAGAACTCCTCAGCAGGTTGGTCCTAAAATATAAATAAGCCAGAAGAATTCATGGACTTCTTGCCATAGAACTAGGGTAGTAGCATGCAAGCTTTTAGTTTGCATATAACATTATCATATTCTCTCCATGCATCATGAAGAAAACAAAAAAAACAAATGAAATGATCTGCATATATAAGTTTTTCTCAGGCCAACACATCAGCAGAAAAAAAAATCAAGTGTGATTTTTGCCAAATTGACGATGCAAAAATAGGAAAAAAAATCATAACCACCTTGGTTATTAGGGAAGAGAAGCTGTAATCGTATCTTTTCTTTGCCACTATAACTGTCATGACTTCCCTGGAAATAGTTGGACCATTAAATGAATCGATGCAACCAGATAATGGGTGTCCGAACTCCTTTTAATCCAGGCATCACTAGTTTAGGAGGCATCACTATCATTTGGTGAAGTCCTATGCTTCATATAATGCCCTTGAAGGATACATGACTCACACCTGCAGGTGTGTGGTTGGAAAGAGAGGCCTCAAATCTCCTTAAAAAGAAGCTGCAGCTAACCTGTCAGGCTTCCAATCTTCTAACAAAGGCAAACGACTCCTACTCACCACGTCTCCCTAATCAAGATTTCATTACTTCCATACCATCAACTAGCAAATTACTCCAAACATTGAGCAATTAGACTAGTGTGCAGATTAAACATCTCTAATTTAACCCCCTTCCAAACCATGGTGTCCACATACACATTGGTGACCAGCATTTTATGCTTAGAATCTCTAATGGAGATGGCAGCTCGAATGATAGGAACCAAAGTCGGGATAACCAACACACAAAACAACTAACCCTTTGCCAGATAATTTCTTATTCTACACGTGTTTAGCACAACTGTGAATACTGTTTGAATCCACCATTGCGTTGAATAGGAAGAAATCCTTCTTTGAAACCAATTTAATATCCCTTGCTACTTCTGATCTAAATTTGCCCTCAAGGAATATCGTAAGGGTTACCAAAATGCGAAACAAGGATCTTGGTTACTATTACCTTCTACACTTTAGGATTTTTCACCTAAAGGAGAGGGATGAACCAAAATGTCAATGTTCACACTTCTTAAACCACTGTAGAATTCCTTACAAAATCTGGCCTAAGTTTGCCTCAAGGAATATTATCAAACACTTCACTTACAATCTCTTAACTAGCTATTTCTGAGTTTTCAGTTTGCTTGCTTGTCTTCAAATGGCTTCAAATGAAATCTAATACCTTGCAAAATATCTCTACAATATCTAGATAATGAACTAGATACAAATGAGTTGGATGGTTTCTTCGGTTCAGCAGTTGAGTAGCCCATGGTTGAGCTTGGATGGCAGTGACGATTTGATCCTTGGTGATGATTCTGTTGCTACCTCCATACTCATCTTTCCTATGTTTTCAGTGGGATTTCAGTTTGAGTACCGCTGCCCTCACTTTCTTTCGTTGGTTATGATGACATCTTTTGATGAGCAGACTGATTTTGAGTTTGGGTAGGCTTTGGGGCACCTGGCTGTGATTATCTTTCCGAACACGCTCCACGGGGACGCATCCCCTGTGTTTTTATGCTGTTTCTCGTATCAGGTACGAAACGGGGACACGGGGACGGCCAGGAAACGTCCCCTAGCCGTCCCCTTTTGCCCTCCAAGTACCCGGTACTTCCAGGGGACTTTTGGCAAAAGGCAGGGGACGTAGGGTACTTCTAGAAGTACCTGAAACTTCCCAGCCGTCCCTCATTCGTACCGAGTACTTCTAGAAGTACCCTATGGCCCAGCAGCAAAAAAAACACATTTTTATAAAAAAATTAAAGTTTTTTAAAATGAAAAAGGCATGGGCGGGCCCACAAGGGACGCCCCATGCCACTTAACCTAATTTATGCCTTATATATGCCCTAAAATGAGAAAAAGCAACTCATTTTTACATTTGGCTTGTGAAGTGAAGGAGAGCAAAAGAAGAGCAGCTGAGTGAAGGATCGCCAGACTAGTCAGTATTGTCAGACTCCAGCCTTACGTTGGGATGTTAATCCCAAAGATGCTATGCAGATTGAGGAGAATGCACATGAGGGATTGGTTGGGGTTCCATTGGTTGAGGTAGATCCTTCTATTGACATGGACACTGACACTAACTTAGACTCGAGCTCTAATGGCAAGGGCGATGCTGATTTAGACCTACCTTCTGCTGATTAGGGATCTTGGACAGCGATATGTTTTCTTAGTTTTATGTTTAGCATGTCATTTCATAGTTGAGACTTGGAGACTTTGGGCATTTTGGTTATAATTATCAGACTTTTATATGATATGTGTGCACATTGATAATGAAAAGCATTTGAATTTTGTTAATTTGTTTGTCGATTCTCATGTGAAATCTCAATTCAAGTCTAATGATATGTATTAAGCTTATACAAATGTCTAGAATGAATGCTTTATCAATGTTATGCTATGAACATTTGAAATTTCTATATATTTTTAAAAAATTCCCTATTTTTTTATCAGCCGTCCCCTAAAAAATGACCCAAAAGTACCCCTGTACCGAAAACTCGTCCCGCCGTACCAGGTACTCCCCGTCCCCGAAACCCCGTGGAGCATAGGACTTTACCCATTTGTTGTTTCCACTCTGGTGAGTGATGCTCACTGTAGTTACTTTATGGAGATGATATGCATTATTCTAGATGATGTCTTAATGATTGTAGTGCTTTGGGTGCGTTGGTGTGTTTTGGACCATTCTTTTGACACTTGGAGGTTGGGTGTTGATGTTATGATTTTGGTTTGCGTCAGCATAGGCTTTTCCTGGTTGGTAGATTTCAGATATATGGTAGTGATTGACTTGCTCCATACTTGGGGTATCTTGAGGTGTCATGCCGAGGTTTATTTCTTATGGTTGAGCAGGGTTTTTCTCATGTTGTCTAGGGTTGTGATTGACTGTGAGTTTGTTGATGCAATCTTCTCTGAGTTGTTTTGGTAGGATATTTTTCATGGCATTGACTTCAGACCTATCAGGTTTTTCAGTATGGGCTTTGATGATTTTTTATTCCTTGGGGGTCCAGGATAGGGGAGCGTAGTTTGGGCACGTTGGTTCATTTACGATCAGTGTGGCATGGTGTTAGTATGGTGGTTCCTTTTTAAGACTAACTTGGAACTCGAGAATCACACCATGTTGTAGTTTAGCTACCATTTGGGATGAGAGAGCTAGTGTTGATTTTCTTGAGTTTACTCTTGTGGCATATTAGTTTGGTACTCTCGAGGGGCATTCTTTTGAGGAGTTGGTCGAGTCTATGCAATATTTGATTATGCTTAATATAGGAGGTTGTTAGGAGGACCCATGTGTTGGTACCTCGCAGGACAGAGATTTGAGCAGTTTGTGCTACAGACCTCCTAGATTTACTTGGGACCCTGGGATCATTTTTGGTTTCAGTGTGAATTAAATTGTTGGTTGCAGGGCTTTACTGGCATTGCTTGAGGACAAGCAATCTTTGGGAAGGGCGGACTGTAATGTCCCCATTTTCGATTTCCTCTTTCGGATTAGTCTGGTTTTGACACACTTACTATTTTTAGTAAGTGCTATATTTAGTAACTGGTCCGACAAGCAGAGCAATGTAGTGTTTCTTGTTTTGGCAATGTGTGGAAGTTGTTCGATGAGCTTAATTGCTTGTGTCAGTCCTTTTTGTGAGGTTTTTTTTGGTGTTTTAGTTTGACTTTCTATTTATAGCAGTGGCCAGCTTACAATGCTTACTATTCTTAGTAAGCCATAGGGCATCTCAGTGATCTTCAGTTTTGTACTAGTTGATGTTTGGTGAGTACTTACTATTTTTAGCAGTTGCTATTTATAGTAAGTCTATTTCGGGAAACTGGTCTCAAGCCCATTGTGTCCTCAATAGCGTTATTTCTAAGGTGGCGTTGGAGAGCCTAAGGTTGAATTATTTAATAGTTGCTTTTAATTAGTCACTTAAGTTATTTTATAAAATAACTTTATAACTTAAGTGAGGGGGTAAGTGGTCATCAAAAAAGTACCTTGGTGCCTAAGTGATAACTTTAAGTAGTTTTAGAAGGCTACAAAAGTGCAAATAGTTTCCTTATGAGCAGTACGCCCCTTTGAGGATTATTTGATAATGTTTTAAAGTATAAAGCAAAAATATTAAAAGGTTTTTGGAGGGAAAATGATTCAAAACCTAAAGTTGCCCTAATTTCCCTCTCACTTTCTATAAAGTGACTTTTTGGCTCTCATTTGCTCATGGATGTTTTGGCTACTTATGGAGATGTTGCTGGTTTTTTGCCAGGAGGTTCGATATTGGAGTTGAGGACGAAAACCCTCGTTATCTAAGACCGGTTTCGGCAGTGCAAGACCTGCCCTAGCAGATAGAAGGGTGGTTTCAACTAGAAATCACATTTGGGCTTCAGTTTGCAGATTACAGGCTTGAGAATGAAGATTTTTTAGTTCTTTTGAGGTGTTTCAGTTTAATTTTTGGAGTGAGTTTGTATCTCTTTCAGTTTGGAGTGGATTTCTTGAAGTTTGGTGTGTTTTTATCAATTTCTGGGCACATTCATTTTGGACCTGAACCTGGTTATTAGCTCATTCTTCCAAAATGGTTTAGGTTTTCCAAATGGGTATTGGATTAAATGAAAGCTCTCTTCAAGCTGATTCTATCAAGTACTATTTCACATTTTTTGGAGCTGTGTGGGATTTTTAAGGTCAAGTCGACCTTCTACAGGGGGATACACTTTGCTGGGAGAAACTTTCAGTTATAGTCTGCTGGTGTAGTCGCTGTTCCAGCTTGCTATTGTGGACTGAGTTGCAGTGATTCAAGACGTGGAAGCAGGGAGTTAAGAGCCAAAGTTCTTGGTGCTGTGTGTATCTCTTTGAGAGCTTATTTCGGCTGGTAATGCTTTTGCCAGGTCTGATTATCTCCATCAATCTGTTGTTTATCATTGTAAAATCTGAACCTATCTGTTATCAGTATTCTGAGTATTGAAAAGGAGAATTTCTGTTATTTACCTGAGCAATAAGGCTGCAAATTCATTGTTGAAAAGTATCTTATTTCAAGCAAGCTTCTAGTTTTTCTGTTCTATGTTATCTATCCATTTGCATGTTGAAAATATGAAAAACTCATGAAAACACAAAGGTAAGCATACTCAGAAATTATAACAGCAGTGGTGAAGTTTTCAAAAAATATATTTGGGGTCTTATATTACACTCATTAACATTTTTTATCATAACCTGTTTCTGGAATCTATTATGATATTACTTCTTGAATCTACAATTTTATTCTTGTAAGCTATAATGATTAAATTTTGTATGACATTGCTATTTATTTGATCCAATTTTCATCTTTGCAAGTTTAACTATTGTAAAATATTTGATCCAATTTATTTTTTCAGGATGATAACATTTTGGTAAATTTGGCATCTGCATTAGCAAATAAAGGACGCAGTGTGTTCTGCTTTGACTTTTCTGGAAATGGGTAAATTTTAGAGCTATGCTATTTAGGTTGTGTTTAATATACAAATTCATTCCTTTCTGTGATTGATTTTTTCTTGTAATCTGTACTGACATTTTCTTAATATTGAAGCAACAGGGTGAAATTTCTTGCCCCCATTTCCATTCCTCCTTACAGTCCTTACAGTCTAGTCCAAAGAATAAGATACACATTATATTCATTCATCGCTGAATTATTTTGTTATATCAGTATGTTTTATTTTTGAAAGGGGATTCCTCTTGAAGGTGAGATTTAATCTGTAAATCTATTTATAGAATATTTTTTTCTATCCAGAGTGATTTTCATATCAGAATTGGGAAGATACGAGCTGATAACATTTGAGAATATTCCATCTATTTTCTCAAATTTATCTTTTGTATTTTTATTTCTGATTGTTCACAGGGACATGATTCTAGTTTGAAATCCCATGGAAGTTACTAGGTCAATGAATAGCCTCCAAAGAATGCCAAGGCCTCATATTTATAAACTTTTCCCTCCAATTAGGGCGCCCAAGCTGAAATTCACATTCATCTTTCCAAACTTGCATTTGCATTTCATTTAAACTTCATTAGCCTCCTTGACTTGGTGTCCAAACATGAGGGAGATAATTTTATCAAAATGCAAATAAAACATGAGTTTGGCGTCCCAAAAAATATAAGAGAAATTCACTTTATAACTTAAATACATTCTCTCAATAAATCGTCCACATTGCTTATAATATAATTTTCACTTCAAAACATTATTTCATCAAATATTAAACTTGCCAAATTGAGCACCACAAATGCTGGAGACCAAACTGGATATACTGCCCTGCTGTAATGTCCCTGTTTGAATAATATCAATTTTGGGTCTATTTGTCTTGAAGGTCCAGGTGTTCAGTTAAATCAATAGAGAAATTCTGGCCGTGAACAAATAAGTGTGTATATATCTGCTAAAATGGCTATTATGGTAGCAGCAGGATTGTAATGTTTTGCCACAGATTGGGTAGGTGATTTCTGATATGACGAGTGATGCAAGGGATGCTATTATAATAGAGAGGAATAATTGCTGCTCAACCGCAATCCTCAAAGTCAGAATATGTCAATGTTATGACATCGGATGTAGTCACTGTTCTGGATGTGATTCCCTTAAGTGTATGCACTGAAATTGTAGTAAGTTGATGCCAGTCTTTGGATTGCTACTCCTGAGCTCTACCAAATTCTGATGCTATTCTATGATTATGGTTTAGGTGTACTCCTCTATATTTAAAGGCTGACTGATTCCCTTGAGCAATCACTCTGATTTCACTTATGTGTAACCACAATTCCCTTGACCTGTTATAGTCGAGAAACTAGTTTTGTACGTCATTCCATGATGCCCTGTTTTGGATCTATCTTTCCTTTTATAACTTCATTTGCCAACAGTCCCGCCCTTTGTTGCCAAGAGATATGCCCTTTGGCTTCTAACGCACTGATTAATTCATCATAATCGTTCTTTAATCTTTGCTTAAGGTTTCGAATTAGAGCAAGTGTGTTAATCGTCCCTAGGTTGGTGGTAGACCCCGTCAGAGAAGCCACTCCATAACGGTGAGGCCTGGCTTGTGATTTATTAAATTGTCCTCTTCAAATGAATTTGGCGTTGGATTTTAATCGGCCAAGAATCATAGCAAAAATACTATTGGCGGACGCATCCAAAATTGTTGTCATCGATTTTGAGGATCTGAACTATCGATGAAGCTATTATATATTGCTGAAACCACCAATTATTGCTCCAAACCTATGTTCCACGGCATTTCGGGGACGAGGATGAGGGGACGAGTTTCAGGGACGGCAGTCCAAGGGCAGATTTTTGGGGACGGCGGGGGGACAGTGATATAGGAATTTTTCAATATACATATATATATATGTATGAATTTTTAAAAATATATTATATATAGAGAGAGAAAGAGAGCAATTTGAAATATCAAATATGTGCAACAATATCAATATGACAATATGTGCATAGATAGAGAGTATAACAACGATATTTTCCCCTGGTCGTTTCTGCATGTTTACCCTACCCATGTGTGCATTGCAAAGTCAAAAAAAAATTCTATAAAACTTAAAAGTTAAAAGTCTTCATTTCAATTTTAGGTTGAAAGACTAAAGTAAATATAATAATATTTTATTATTTAGTTAATGCCATTCGAATGGGGATAAAACATTTTTATCAAATATAATGAAAATTTTAATATTTCATTATAAAACATTTAATATTTAATATTTAATTTTTAATATTTGATAAAACATTTAATATTTATCAATTATCAAGCAATTTTTATTTAATTTGACAATAAAATTAAATAGTTTGTTTAAAAATTAAATGTTTTATCAAATATAATGAAATATTTAATATTTAATATATATCAAACAATTTTTTATTTAATGAAATATTTAATATTTATCAAGCAATTTTTATTTAATTTGACAATAAATTAAATGGTTTATTTTAAAAAATTAAATATTTTATCAAATATAATGAAATATTTAATATTTATCAAGCAATTTTTATTTAATATGCTAAAAATCAAAACATTTTTTACTTTGACAAAAAGGGGACGCCTGGGCATCCCCGATACAGTTGGGGGACTCCTAGCCGTCCCCTGGCTGTTTCGGGGACACTTAGGCATCCCCTTTTATTTTCCAGTCGTCCCCTTTTCTGGGGATGTGTTTCTTGCCGTTTCCCAGTTTTTGAAAATTAGGGGGCACGCTTGGGGGATGTCCGCTACCGTCCCCCCCGTCCCCGAAATGCTACAGGGGACGAGGACGTAGGGTTTGAGGGGGGACGATCCCCCGTAGGTAACATAGCCCGCTGAGTACGTTATTCCTTTACGGGCTTGTGTTAAGAGTCGATATATCTTTTGAGTATATTAATATTTATAATGTTATATGCAATATTTATAATTTTATATATAGTTTTAACATTTATTATTTAAATCTGCCAATATTTATAAATATAATCATTATAATATTGTTTCTATGTTTGTATCTATATTAATTTATAAATATTTCTTTTATTATATTAAAGTGATTATAATATTTAAATTATTATTAATATCTATATTTTAATACTTATAATTATAATATTGTCTTGACAATTATAATTATAATGGTATCGATTGGTTAATATTTTAAATATGCTTTTATTATCTTAGGGTCACGTTTCGAGGACATGACACCTGCCAGATATAGCCATTGTACCAAATTGCTAAAACACTGCCAGAAATAACACTTACTATAAATAGCATATTGCTAAAAATAGTGACTGCAAATGCATTTTAACCACATTCTGAGCAGCCGTCGAAACTTACTAAAAATAGTAAGTCCGAAAAATTTGCTTGATGTAGATGCATGTCATACCATTGTGAAGCTCTCTAAAAACCTAGAAAGAATCCAGAAACCAAATTGCAAAACTTCAACATGCAAACCACTGAATCCACAAAAGAATCCTTTCAAGCAGCTAGAAACCCTAATTTCCACTTTTGACTAGCCTACAGGCCTTTGGGATAGGCTAACGGCCAAGTTAAAGAATCATTGTTGAGAAGGGGACATTACATGGAGGGAAGACGGTAACGTCTCCTCATAGGCGATCAATTGGTGGAGACCCTTAGCCTATTGTAGTTCCCGTAGGCTAATTGGGATGTGGTAAGGGGATAATTAATTAAATGAAGTTGTCTAAAGTCACTCATTTTACAAGCAGCATATATTTGATTAATTATTTTATTAAAGTTGGACAATTTATTAAAAAAGTGACTTTTAAAGCCCAAATGTAAATTTAAATTAAAAGAAATATCAAAAGTCACTTTAAGATTGCCGTCTAAAGTCACCTACCTTACGGGAAACTTATATTTCACTAATTATTCTATTTCTTTATTGGACAAATATTAAAAAAGTGACTTTGGGGCCCAAAGATAAATTTAAATTAAAAAAGAAATATCAAAAAGTCACTTTGAGAGGGAAATGGAATACAATATTTCATATATAAAAAAGGATATGTAAGTAGAACTTGCAAAAGAAAATTCACTCTGACATATTTCCAGTTTAAAAATCCTAACTCAAGATTGGAGCACCTGCTCATCTTATTCCTAGGGATGGAAACCCTCCTAGCCAATTTGTGAGTGGATTCATCTGGAGTTCCCCTGTGTGTTGAATGCTTGTGGATTTGTAGGGATATGCTGATTGATAAGGATATATTATTTTCAGTTTTGAATTGAAAGATAGAAGATTTTTCATAGAGATATTGGCAAAGCAAATTATAGAGGTCTTTTTGAAAGGACACAAGGATTACTAGCTATAGTGCCTGACACAATACTTTCTACTGTTTAAAGGAGGAATCGACATCTTTCTAGCTGTTTAATTGACTTTGGAAGATGCTACTTGTGAGTTTGGTGAATTTTTGATGCAAATATTAACATTTGACAAATTTATGGTTTTGTAATGAAAGATGCATAAAATATCAGTTGTCTATTATATGATTTTTTTAATGCATAAACATATCAATTGCTGCCACTTTTGTATCTTGACATTAAATACCAACAAGGATTATGTTGGCCAATTGTTTGTGAAATTTTCAATGAAAGGTTGATACGTGACAACTATTTGTTAAAATGTCTATGAATTCTTCAATACCTGCAAATGTTTGTGAATATGCCCATGATAATAAAAAATAGTTGCAGCTGTTTCTAAGCACTAAATTAAAAAGTATTGATTGGTTTAGTGTTCAGCCAACTATTTGATGAATTGTCCGGGAGTTGAAGATCAGAAAATTTGCAAGTTTTGTAAATGTTTATCAAATCTTATCAAAGTTGGATCCTAAAAGACCTATGGAAATTCTCAGTCTGAAATTTTGTGTAAGAATTCTATGTCAGATTTTATACTTTTGTATTTTGAATGTGTTGATTGTAGAACATTAATTAATTTCAATGTTTGCAAGATAGAAATGATTTCCCATTTATATCATGGGATAAGACACATTCTAAGGAGACGTGTCTCATGAGAGGACATGTCTCCACAAGGTGGAGACATGTCCACTCATGGGATGTGTTCCTTGAGCGCGCAGGTTCCCTTGGTAAATTCGGTAGTTAATATTTTACCAATTATCATGCTTTTAACAAGTAGCAATCAAAGATTCGAATAATCAAGATTCGAATTATTTATCCTTTAATTTCTATCATAATCAAGATTCAAATAACTTATTTGAAGATGTTTATATTTAAGAGTAGTTTGATTAAATATAAATGATGATGATGCATAAATGAAATCACCATTTATATTTGACTGATGCTATCTTAAATCAACACTCCCTCTTATCTAGGGAAGATATTTCAAAAAAAATAATTGGAGATATCACCTTCACACGTGATATCAAAGATATGATATGTTTTCTCAATATTTTCAAGTCACGTGACATCCTTCATTAAACATCTTCATTATGGTATGTGTACTGACATCAAGTCACATGATGTCTACCATAATAATTCATGGCATGTCCATGGATATATAATTGTCCACCATGATCATCAAGTTCCATGATATCCATCAAAGTGTTCAAGAGATACTATCATGAAATGTCCACATATATCAAGTCACATGATATCTATCATGATAGTTCAAATCATCATTGTAGATTCATCACTTTACAATGTCACATACAAGTGTTCATTATTAGAAAGATTGTCACCTTTCAATAGTGTACACAGAGGGAGCAGGCCCATAAGGTCATGGAGTTACATACATAACAAAAGAGTTTACACATTAAACATCTTTAAATATATTAGTACAACTTCTAAACAATTTGAATTTCAAACATAATATCAAATTACATTTCAACCATACCAAGTTTCTTCTTGAAGTGTTCAACCTTGACTCTGGAGAGAGGTTTGGTGAGATTGTCTGCAGTTTGATCATTTGTACTAATATACTCCAAGTGGATTACATAATGGTAGGGGATCTCAATATGCTTAGATCTATCATGGAATACTAGATTTACAGAGAGCTTAATGCAACTTTGATTATCACAATGAATGATAGTAGGATTCAAGGGTTCACCAAAGAGTCCCACAAGAAATTTCCTCGGAGCTAAATCCGCTTCTCTTGCCCCCATAGAGTTTTAAATGTATTCAAATTTCTCGGCCGAAGCTTTAGCAATAAGATCAAGTTTATAGATCCAAGAGATCATAGTTGATTCTAAACTAAGCAACATCCCGATGTGCTTTTCCAATCGGGTTACACTTCCGTACCTAACTGAATCGTAGTATCCATGTAGGTCTAGTTGGTCATTTCAGAAGAAGACCATATCCAATAGTGCCTTGAAGATATCTCAATATATACTTCATACCTATGCGGTGAATTTCTTGCTCACAAGAACCGCTTAGAGTATCTACCGTGATAGCAAATCATCGTGTCCGTGTTAACTGTGTACATCAATGATCCAATCATTTTTATCTATATAGGGTTGAATCTGACACTTAGATTCGGCTGCCGCTTCTTTCAATTCTGTGAAGGTTGGTTTCAATAGGTGTAGACATGGGTCTACAATCCAACATTCCAGATCTCTTCAGAATGTCAGTAGTATACTTCCCTTGGTTTAGTATTATGCCATCTGATTTCTTCCATACTTCTAAACCTAGGAAGTAGTGTAAGATGCCCAAGTCTTTCATGTCAAACTCTAAAGTTAGATCCTTCTTTCCTTGAGCAATGAGGTGATCTTCTCCTGTTATCAGCAGGTCATCAACATATAAAATAATTATTAACATATCACCTTTGATTACCTTAAAGTAAAGATTTGGGTCTGCATCATTCTTGGAGAATCCTAGTCCCAAGAGGTAGCTGTCAATTCTTTCATGCCAAGCCCTGGGTGCCTGTTTAAGACCATACAGTGCTTTCTTTAGTCTGCATACATGTGAGTCAGGTTTATGTATCACAAAACCTTCGGGCTATTCTAGATAGACTTCCTCTTCAATGGTTCCATTTAGGAAGGCAGTTTTTACATCCATTTGGTGGATCTTCCAGCCTTTAGCTGCAGCAATGGCTATCACTGCTCTCATAGATGTGTAATGTGCAATAGGTGCAAATGTTTCTTCATAATCAATGCCTTCCTTTTGTGGAAAACCTCTTGCCACAAAACGTGCTTTATGTTTTTCTATATTGACATCAGCAACATGTTTGATTTTGAAGAGCCATTTAGAAGAGACAACAGATTTCTCTTTTGGTCTAGGCACTATATCCCATACATCATTCTTTAGAATGGACTGATACTCTTCCATCATTGCATCCTTCCATGCTTGATGTCTGAAGGCTTTTGACACACTGGTGGGTTCTGAATTTATGATGTCATTCATTAGAGCAACGTAGCTTGAGAACCGTTTGGGTCTTTTACTCTCCCTAAACGTTCCTTTGGGTGCTGCATGATTCTTAGCTTCTTTGATTATCTTTCTAGCCCAAAGTGGTCTCTTCTTGCCGTTGCCATTTGTATTCTCATCTGAAGTAGATAGAAGTTCATTTGGTATTTCCTCAGGATACTCCCTCTGAATCTTAGGGGTAGGATCCTCGTCTAAGACTCTAGGTGAATAAGTTTCTATCTCATTTGAACTTCTTGCCCTTTTGAATGCAATGTCTTCTTCGAAGATGACATCTCTGCTCAATTCAATTTGTTCCTGCCCGGGTATGAATATTCTGTAAGCTTTGGAGGTTTCACTATACCCCACAAATACCCCTTTCTTTTCGAAGGTTCTAGTTTGAATCTCTTCTCTTTGGGCACATGAATATAGACTGGGCAACCAAAAATCCTAAAGTGACTAATATCAGGTTTTATGCCAATAAATGCTTCTTCAGGAGTTTTGTTATCTAGATGAGAATGAGGACATATATTTTGAATGTAGACAGCAGTTCTAGAGGCTTCTGCCCAGAATGAGATTTCTATGTTCTGGTCAAGTAACATTGCTTTTGCAACTTCTACAATGGTTCTATTTTTCCTTTCAGCAACCCCATTTTGTTGAGGGTTGTGGTTACCTGTGAACTCCTCTTTAATCCCCAAAGATTCATAAAATTCTAAAGATTTCAGAGGTGTATTCTTTCCCCATTGTCTGGTCTCTAAAATTTTGATTTTCTTCCCAGAAGTTTTCAGAAGAGCTTTAGAACTCCTTGAACCTTTTAAGGATTTCTATTGACTCTTTAGGACTTAAGAAAATAAATCCAGTCTCAGAGAGAAGTCATCTATAAATATGACATAGTATAGGAAGCTCCGCCTTTGAGGGTACAAACATGGGTCCACATAAATCAGAGGAACCAGCTTCTAACACATTTTGGGTTTTACTCAAGCTATTGTGAAAGGATCCCTTTGTATTCTTTCCTAGGGCACAACCTTTACAAGTCTCATGAGCTGGGATTTTAACTTAGGTAATCCCTGCTACAAAGTTTTTCTACAGAAGGTAGGGCACAGAAATGAAGGTGTCCTAATCTTCTATGCCAAATTTCATTTGAATCAGAAGTATCAAGGGTAAGGGCTTGCTTGACTTTAGTGCATAGTTTATAAAGATAACCTTGTCTTACACCTATGGTTAGAGCTTTCTTTATAGTTGAGTTCTTAGGCCATGCCAGAACTTTCCCATCCATAAAGGTAACCCTATATCCATTGTCTTCAAGAGCAAAGATGGATATTAGATTCCTCTTTATTCCAGGTACGAATAAAACTCCAGTGAGTTGAAGGGAGAGACCAGATTTCAATTTGATGGAGTAAGTTCCAACCCCTTGGCTGTGGTGTGCGTAATCATCTCCAATGGCTACTTCTTCATCGCCTCGTGACATAGTGTCTAAGTGTTCTCTCAACCCCGTGGATGTGCCTTGAAGAACCACTATCAATTACCCGCTTGTTGGTATTGTTAGATACTTGACTTGATAAGGCTTGTTAGAACACAAATTTCTTAGATTCATGGTCCTAATTTGACTTTCCTACTTTAGCAAAGGATGCTTGTTGTTTTGATCTGTCAGGGGACTTCATTGCATAGTGCCCATATTGATCACATATAAAAAATTGTACTTGAGAGATGTCTTTCCTCTTCTTGGATGATCCTTTTCCATAGGAATTTCTCTTTCTCTTAAATGATCCTTTCCCGTAAGAGTTTTTCTTACCCCTTTTATTAGATGTAGTGTTGACCACATGAATGTCTTCATCTATGTTCTTTTGTTTGTTTTCTTTTGTTGAGAGTCTTGTTTCCTCTTGTAGGTAGTCTACTCTTAGCCTATCAAACTTGGTGATTTTAGATCTCACACTTATTCCTTGAAAAAATGACTCCCATGAGTTTGGTAGGCCTCCTAGTGCAATTAGAGTTAACTCTTTGCTATCAATTTGATATCCAATTGTAGATAATTGATCCCTTAGTTCAATGATCCTTATGAACTATGCATTAATAGTTTCTCCTTTGTTTATTTGGACATTGTTGATTTTCCTCTTTAATGCAAGAGTCCTACAGTGTTGTTTATCTCATAGGTTCTCTCAAGGGATTTAAACATTAGATATGCAGTTTCATGTTTTGCTAGAATAGGTACTATGTGGTCCCTAACTACATCTACTAAGATTTTCATGGCTTTTTCATTATTCTCAATCCATTGAGTTTTCTTAGGATCATCCTCTAGTCCCCCCTTGTTTTCTTTCACAAATGAGTCTAACTTATTTTCTTTGAGAATCATCATGATTTTGAATTTCCATGAGGTGAAGTTGTTTGCTTCCTCAAGACGATCTTCAAATCTGATCATACTTGACATTATGAAGAATGTGATCTGAATTCAATTTTTCAAAAAATATGATTTTTTTCTAAGTAATCTGATATCTAGATTTGATTTGATTCACTCAACCCGGCTCGATACCATGTAAATGTTTATCAAATCTTATCAAAGTTGGATTCTAAAAGACCTATGGAAATTCTAAGTTTGAAATTTTGTGTAAGAATTCTAAGTCAGATTTTATACTTTTGTATTTCGAATGTGCTAATTGCAGAACATTAATTAATTTCAATGTTTGCAAGATAGAAATGATTTCCCATTTATATCATGGGAGAAGACACACTCTAAGGAGACGCGTCTCATGAGAGGACGTGTCTCCACAAGGTGGAGACATGTCCGCTCATGGGACGTGTTCCTTGAGCATGCGGGTTCCCTTGGTAAATTCGGTAGTTAATATTTTACCACTATCACATGCTTAACAAGCAGCAATCAAAGATTCAATAATCAAGATTCAAATTATTTATTGAAATATTCGAGCCAATTTTTCGCTTTTCAATTAACAATGTGACATAAAAGCGCTGCAACCCGCTAAGGTTAGAGGAGAAACCAAACGCGTAAGAAAGCAACTCTAACCAGATTGGGCGATGGCGAGCATTGGTCAGAGGGTCTTCTATTCTAAATGCAGAAAAGAACTCAACGTCAAGTATGTGCTACCCAATCCAATGTGGAGTGAGGGGCGACCATATGACGGAGTGATTACAAAATTAAATGCTTGAATTAAATGCTGGAACTGGAAAATACTCGACACCCAGAATGTGCTTGCTGACCCAAGATGGGAGAGTAGCTACCATAGGGCGGAGCTATAACTATTACAATAACTTAATTGAAATTGAAAGTTACAACCAGATTTGAACAAGAAAGAAAGACTGCCAGTACTACTGTCAGTTTTACAAACAAGAAGCATTCGCCTGCCAATATCTCATAAAATTACAGGATCAGCATTACATTATTGAGAACCACTCTTATCTTGGATAGTGATATCAAAACCACAATGCTTTCAAGGATCAAATACTGATTTCTGTTTTCTGTTACAAACCTGCTCATTAAATGCATAAACAGCAGTCTAATGAATGACTTAAATGCTCATATCTTCCACGCATGACCTCCGATTGACTAGAGATTAAATGCA
>VDFB02245837.1:0-12143 GCA_007258455.2 Sequoia sempervirens | reverse complement strand
CTTCAAAACAAAACTAAAATACAATAGTTTCTTCAAAGGTTTCATTATGCCTCAACAGTGAGTTAAGGAATCTTTGCTCGCTAAAAGAATAATTTGCAGAGTCTTTGCTCACTAAAAGAACAATATTCAGAGTTTTCATCATGAGGAACAACAGATAAAGCTTTCAAAATAGAAGGTAATGCAAGTCAACAAAGGGAAATATACAATCACCATTTTCCTTCAAAGTTATTGAACATGGCCAAAAGCAATAAGTATGGAAAGTTCTCTCTACACAGAGGAGCCCGTGAAAGATAGAGGAAGTAGATTATTACACTATTTTCTTAGGCAGAAAGCTTTACATAGGAAAAATGAGGAAACTCGATCTTATCGAGTTGAATATATGAGATACCCAGAACTTTATACAAAAGCAAGAGTGTTTTAGCAAAGAGGAAAGGAAACCTTCAGTTTTTCTTTGTGTTTTCTCCTTTTTTTAATGAGGGATGAATATCCAGAATAAAGATAACCAACCTTCAACAAAGGGAAATATATAGTCACCACATGATTCTTTCATGGAATATAACAAAAGGAATGCCATACACTCATTATTTTTCCTTTGTTGAGTTCAAAATGAACTTGTGTTTACAAAAAGTAAAGAATAAGTGTAAGATTTGAAGGCTTTTAACTAACCTTCATTTGTTTCCTGGGAGAAAATACAGTCAAACCCGTGGCAGGTAAAGCTTCAGACCAAGCTCTCCATGGCAACCCATAATGATTAGAGCATCAATAGGGTATGAATAGATTAAAATACATTAGAAAAGTAATGTAGATAATCGCCAAGAATCCTTGAAAAGCTTTCAAAAATGGAGAGCAATATCTAAATTTCTAGCAGAGAACACTTACCAATCATTCCCTACAAGGAATCTTCAAAGAAATCACCCAAATACAACTTGAATGGTGAAATAATCAAGTTGCAAACCCTTCCCAACAGCATGGAGACACTAAGTTTCTTCTCCAAAGTGCAAAATGAAAAAATGAAGGAGAGTTTTATGGTTCAAGTGTTTTGAATAATGTCCTAATTCGAATGATGGGGTATTTTTGACCTTTTTTAGGCAAAAAATCATTTCACATTATTGCCCATGGTCTTGACTTCAAAGTCAATCGACCTAGTGAACAAAAAGAGCCTGTGTGTTTTGAAGGAGGACTTGTAAATCAAGTTCGAGATCATTATTTGGAGTGTGATACACTATAGTAGAACATGAAAATAGCACCAAATTTTAGTGTATTTCAATTCACGAATTGGGCGATTTGGTTGGCACTAAACTCGACATAAAAAGGCATGGTCATCTTGGCGCCAACTTTGGCACCAACTTTTGTGCCTGACATTGCACCGGAGTTAGCGTCGTAGTTAGTGCCAGAAAATCATAGTGCCCCCATTAGCACCTAAAATAGCACCAAGAAATAGTGCCAAAAATAGCACCTATGTTAGCGCCTAAAATAGCGCCAATAAATAGTGTCAGAAATAGCACCTAAATTAGCACCCAATTTGGCTTTTGGTTTTGCTTCTATGTCTAATCCCATTTTTGCTTCTAGTTTTGCTTCCAATTTTGCTTCTAATTTTGCTTCCAAGTTTGCTTCTGATTTTGCTTCCAGTTTTGCTTCCTGTTTTGCTTCCAGTTTTGCTTCTAATTTTGCCTCCAGGTTTGCTTCTAGTTTTTCCTCCAATTTTGCTTCCAAGTTTGCTTCCAATTTTGCTTCTAGATTTGCTTCCTAATTTCTTTGGTTTGTTTGAGCTGGAGCCGAGCCTGATGGAGCGCGACGAGCGACGGAAAGCTTGATGAGCTTCGAGCCGAGTCGAGCCGACGGAGTCGACGGAGCTCTGGGAGCCGAGAGCTTCATGAGCCTGATTTTATTTTCGGCGGAGCTCTGGGCGAGCCTTCCAGTTTGTTTTAAAAGCGAGCTTCGAGCGAGCTGATGCTTAATTTTTCCACGAGCTCTAAGATTGTTTAGTTTGATCGATACAGCCTTTTGTTTCTTTAAAATGTTTTATTTTACGATGGTTGATTTTAATATTTATTTAATCGACCATAAATACCATGCCTCTCTGAATAACCTTATATGATTATAGATCTGCGACTTAATCTTCTAACTCATATGATTAAATAACAAGATACTTTTTTTTTTTGGGTTGGTAATACAAATTTTTTGTATTGCTTGTAAAGATAAAAAAGTACATCTATTGTTTAGTGTCATTACCCACCAAAATTCTAGAGCAAATGACAAAAACCAGAGGCACCTTAACGTGCAGAGTAAAACATTAAATAAACCATGTAACCCTTGTAACTGTTTACCAGTAAAATCGTTACAAAAAAAAAACCATCATTAACAATGTTTAGAGTTACATGCTTTAATACAACAAAAGCGGAAGGAGAATTCAAAATCAGACACATAAAAACACGACCAATCTTAATGAGCTCCACTCGAACCCAATGGATGCATGGTTATCTCCTTTAAAGGCTTCTTCTTTCGCCACTTCCCCGACTTCTTCTGGTGCTTCCTTTTCGCTTCCAATCCCTGCATCTTCGCCTTTGCTTGTGTCAAAACTTCATCAACCTCCATGAGTTCGATGAAGAGTTTGAGTGCTTTCCATCCCAAACGCACTTCCTCACAACAACGAGCTTTGTATTTTCCTTCAGGCCAATGAATAAAGGGTTAGATTCTCGGTCTCCCATAGAGCTCCTCGACTTCATCATCTACCAGTCCTTCAGAATAATCTAAACCTACACCCGAAACCACCCATTCGAGAATGGACTCCATGCCTAGTATAAAATCTTCATGCATAATTTTTTGCATCACCATCCTCACCATTTCCATTGGTTCACCTAAATCCAAGCCCCATGCCGCAATTAAGGAGTAAATGTCCATGTTGGTTCGGTATATGTGTTTTAGAGAGCCGAAATCCCTACCACAAATCATTTTTGCACACTACATTAGCTACTTGTCGTCAACAAGGAAAAGGCCCTGTAGTTGTTTTCCAGATGCCTCTCCATAAAATGGGCCCAAAGATCTTCATGACTGGAAGGTGAAATTGGCTTCCATTTCTCCTAACAACTAGTGTCGCCACCACCAAAGTTTGTTGCATATTTTTTCTCAACCCTTTCCAATTGCAATTAACACATCTTAATCAAGGGCTTACATTTAACACCATCTTGGATATTAGGGTTAGAAAGGAAAATATCTAACAATTAAATGCAGATTTAATTAATAAACAGAGAAACTAAAACACACTGAATAAATTTTGACACAGAGAATTTAACGTGCTTCACCCAATCTGGGCTACATCCACCAAACCGCAGCCATCCAATAATTTTATTATCCAGTGCAAAAACCTATTACAATCTTGCGAATAATCGTGTTTTTCATCATACTATAACCCCCATCTGAACCCCTTTTTAACAAACTTAGAAGCTTCCATATTAGGGTTCTACAAAGTTGGTTTTTTCCTTTTTTTCGTTGATTTTTCTTTTTCCTGTGACGACGCGAAAAAGTAGGAGGAAATATATGTCGGGGTGTATAGTATAGCATGATCAGTCACCACATACCAACATTGGATTGCCTACACTTTCTATTAATGAAGTACTACTTCACCACTGCTCGCCACCTTGTTTATGAAGTACTTTCTATTAATGAAGTACTACCCTGTTAGGGTTAGAAAGGCAGATATGTAATAATTAAATGCAGATTTAATTAATAAACAGATAAACTAAAACATACACAGAATAAATTATAACACAAAGAATTTAACGTGGTTCACCCAATCCGGGCTACATCCACCAAACCATAACCATCCAATACTTTTATTATCTAGTGCAAAACTAATTACAATCTTGCGAATAATCACGTTTTTCATCATACTATAATACCCATCCGAACCCCTTTTTAACAAGCTTAGAAGCTTCCAGATTTTGGGTTCTACAAAATCAGATTTTTCCTTTTTCGTTGATTTTTCCCTTTTTCGGTGATGATACATGTCGGGGTGTACAGTATACCATGGGCTATACAGTATAGCTTGATCAGTTGCCACATACCAACAATCTCCCACTTGGAGACTGATTTTGGACGACACTATCGGGTAATTACAAATTCTAATCGGAAATAAGGTACCTTGGACTTTGCCGTCATATAATTGAATTCAACTCCTGAAGGCTAACTCAAGTCAAGAGGAGCTCAACTTCCCTTGTCACCGCCTTTGTAAACATATCCGCTGGATTAACATCTGTATCTATCTTGTCCAGCTTGACCTGTCCATCCTCCAACACCGACCGAATGAAATGATATCTCAACTGTATGTGTTTTGTTTTAGAATGTAAGGCAAAATTATTTGCAAGATGTATAGCACTCTAGCTGTCTGTAAACAAGTAATTTCTAGCTTGTTGTTTGCCCAACTCATCCATGAAAAGTTGCAGCCATATCATCTCCTTTTCCGCCTCTGTTGCAACAACATACTCTGCCTCTGTGGTGGATAAAGCAACCACCTTTTGCAATCGAGAAATCCAACTCACTATTGTCCCACCAAACGTAAAAACATAACCTGTGGTACTCCTCTTGGTATTTATATCCCCTACCAAATCTGAGTCAATATAGCCTTTTAAATTAGTATTAGAGCCCCCAAAATATAAACATTTATTGGATGTACCTCTCAAGTACCTAAGCATCCATTTTACTGCATTCCAATGCTCAACTCCGGGATGACTCAAATACCTGCTAACAACTCCTACGACATGTGCAATATCTAGTCTCGTGCATACCATGGCGTACATTAAACTTCCTACAGCTGAAGCATATGGTACCTTGGACATTTTTTCTTCCTCCTCTTGTGTCTTTGGACACATATCCTTAGTCAATTTAACATGACTAGGCAAAGGTGCATTCTCCATATGAAATCTTTGCAACACCTTTTCAACATAATTAGCCTGAGATAAAAATAATTGTTTGCTTTTCCTATCTCTACAAATTTTCATACCAAGGATTTTCTTTGCTGCCCCCAAATCCTTCATAGCAAAATATTTTGCTAACTGTTGTTTTAGCTCACTTCTGTGATCCATGTTAGACCCTGCTACAAGCATGTCATCAACATATAAACATAAAATAATGTAGTTGTCATTATTCAACCTCTTAAAATAAACACAATGGTCAAAATTACACCGGCTGTAGCCTTGCTCAGCCATAAAACTATCAAATTTCAAGTACCATTGCCAAGGTGCTTGCTTCAAGCCATATAAACTTTTCTTCAATCTGCACACTAGTTTCTCCTTACCTTTGACCTCAAATCCTTATGGCTGGTCCATATATATTTCCTCTTCCAAATCATCATGAAGAAAGGTTGTTTTAACATCAAGTTGTTCTAAATGCAAATCTTTAGCAGCCACAATACTTAGAACAATATGAATAGAAGTCATTTTAACAACTAGAGAAAAAATCTCATCAAAATCAATACCCCTTTTCTGTGCAAATCCCTTTACAACTAATCTGGCTTTAAATATTTTCTTACCTCCATCCTCCTCTTTCAGCCTATAAACCCATTTGTTTGGAAAATCCTTTTTACCTGCAGGCAACTTGCATAATTCTCAAGTCTGGTTTTTCAGCAAGGAGTCCATTTCTTCTTCCATTCCATGCTCCCACTGAACCTTGGTATCCACCTGCATAGCTTCATCATAATATTCTGGTTCACCAGCATCAGTTAACAAAATAGTATATAAAGAGGGAGAGAATCTTTCTGGAGGTCTACTTATCCTTGAAGATCGTCTAACAGGAGTTTGTGGTAATTGTTGTTGATGTTGTTGCCCAGCATGAGGAACCACTGAAACATCATTGTTTGGAATATCATCCAACACTGCATAATCATTTTCTTTATTCTCATGTTGTAGCAACAGATCTTTGTACAAAACTTTCTCATTGAATATGACATCCCTACTTCTCACAATTTTTTGATTTTCAAAATCACAAAGCCTATAACCAAATTCATCAATGCCATATCCAACAAATATACATTTCTTTGATTTTGCATCAAGCTTGGTTCCATTTTCAAAATCTACATGTGTAAATGCTTCACAACCTAAGGTTTTGAGAAAAGAATAACTCACCTTCTTACCTTTCCATGCTTCCTCTAGATTACCACAACCCAAAGGATTAGAGGGACCTCTATTAATTAAATAAACAACAGTGTTTACAGTCTCTGCCCACATTTTTATAGGCAGCCCAGCATGCAATCTCACAGTCCGTGCACGCTCCATTATTGTTCTATTCATGCGCTTAGCCACTCCATTTTCCTGTGGAGTCCTTGGAACCGTTTTCTGCCTACGAATACCATTAGAGGAACAATAATCTTCAAACTCTTTACTGCAATACTCACCCACCATTATCGGATCTAAGAAATTTTATCTTTTTCCGTCTCATTCTCAACCAAGCTTCTCCATTTTTTAAAAGTTTTAAAATAAATCATGATTTACATACAGAATAAATCCATACCACCTTCCTAGTTTGCGCCATCAATGAATGTAACATAATATAGAAACCGAGAGAAGATGCAGGCTGGTCCCCATACATCGTATGCTGAAGCTCAATTTCTCATCTTTCTTTTGCTTCCCATCCTTGAGAAAACTTACTCTCTTTTGTTTTCCATACACACAACTTTTCACAAAAATCCATATTAACACATTTTAGACTTGAGTACCGCTTGTATTTGAATGAAGTAATTTCATACCTTTTGCGCTCATGTAATGCCCAAGTCTATTATGCCCGCGATCTTGATTCGAAGTCCCCACGACAGTATGATCTTCATATGAGGCTGCCGCGGCAAGCGTTTCCTCAACATTGACTTTTCTCTTTAAAAATTAAAGTAGAAGGAACAGTATGACTTGTACAAAGATATAAAGTTCCTACTTTCACACCTTTTGCTACCACTAAGGCATATTTTTTAACCTTCCAATTTTATCACTAAATGTAACAACACAACCTTCATCATCTAGTTGCCATACTGAAATTAAATTTCTGCTTAACTTTGGAACATGCCTTACCTCACGTAGTAGCCAATGATTCCCATTCTACAACTTAATCTTGATTCTTCCCTTTCCAACAATCTAACAGGGTTAGTTATCTCCTAAATAATCGTTATCTCCTAAATAAACTAGCCCAAAATCCCCTTGGACATAATCAAGAAAATAACTTCTATGGTGGGTAGCATGAAATGAAGCCCCTGAATCTAACACCCAAGAATCATCAACATTATCAAGGGAAATAATCAAAGCATCCTCATCAGATTTATTACTTACCACATTTGCCTCTTTACTTCCTTCCTTTTTGTCTCCTTTATTTTTCTGAGACCAATAATCTTTCTTCAAATGACCCAGCTTACCACCGTGCCGGCTTATTATTTGTCTCTAGATTGGGACCTTTTGTCCTGATTTTCCTCACGTGACTTCCCAAGATTTTGAATTGTTTCCTCTCCTTTGTTACGCCCACCTTTGCGCATTCAAAACATACTTGCCTTTGATATTGGATGTTCCACGAGCTTTTTCCTATGAATTTCCTGCACCAAAATAACACCAACAACATCATCAAATTTCAATGTATTGAACCATAAGCGGAAGAATTGCATCTTGACCATTGCCATATTCCAACTTTCAAGCAAAAGAACATAGAATCAAAGAACCATAACTTCTTCATCAAAGTTTACTTTTTTACAAAATTTAATTGTTGGTGACCGTGATAAACTCATTTAAATGATAAATTAATTGACCCACCTTCTACCATTTTCATATTAAATAAACGCTTCATAAGAAATACCTTATTCGAAGCGGAAGGTTTTTCATATAACTTCGCTAGGGTTTCCATCAACTCTTTAGTTGTCTTTGCTATTGTAATATTGAATGCCACCGATTGTGCCAGGCATAAACGAATACTGCCAAGAGCCTTTCTATCCAAAATATCCCAGTCCTCATCAAACATTGTTGCGGGTTTCTTGGTTTTCCCTTCCAATGGCCACCATAAATCCTTCTGATAGAGATAGTCCTCCATCTGCATCTTCCATAACTGATAGTTCTTCCCATTAAACTTCTCAACTTTCTTACCCTCATCTGCCATTACTCCCACTCAACCGTGAGACCTTCCTACAGACGATTATTGAAACACAACCCACTCTGATACCACTTGTTAGGGTTAGAAAGGCAGATATCTAATAATTAAATGTAGATTTAATTAATAAATATAGAATCTAAAATATACATAGAATAAATCATAACACAAAGAATTTAACGTGGTTCACCCAATCCGGGCTACATCCACCAAACCGGAGCCATCCAATACTTTTATTATCCAGTGCAAAACTAATTATAATCTTGCGAATAATCGCGTTTTTCATCATATTGTAATACCCATCCGAACCCCTTTTTAACAAGCTTAGAAGCTTCCAGATTTTAGGTTCTACAAAATCATATTTTTCCTTTTTCGTTGATTTTTCCCTTTTTTGGTGATGACACGAAAAAAGTAGGAGGGAAATTTTTCTCAGGGACTGCCGCCCCCGAACCCCCACCCGAGACCCGGCTCGGCCCCGGACCCCGGCAAGGATACATGTCGGGGTGTACAGTATACCATGGGCTATACGGTATAGCATGATCAGTTGCCACATACCAACATACCCCACTCGCTTCACCACCTTGTTCATTTAAGGCATTGTCCTCTCCCGTGTTTTCACCTATGTCCACTAACTTAACACCTCTAAAATCCTCCAATCTGAATTCCCCTGTTTCACCAAAATTTAAAGCCCATTTAGATAAGACATCCGCTTCCACATTACCACCTCTTTTAATGTGGCTCACTACAAAACTTTCAAAAGAGCTTAACACTTCTCTGATTTGTTCAATTACATTCTAGAGGTGCCAAGCATTAATTTTACCTTTCATCACCGCCTAAACTATTATTGTAGCATGATCATCATCTATAATTAAAACAAGTGAGTCAAATATCTATAATTTAATTGAATTTGACAACATCCATCCTGAGCAGTAAACTAAAATCATCATACGTAATAAATATCCATCCAAAACTCATTGACCACTTTTAATATATATAAATTGACAAGTCAATACTGATAAGATCATCATCATATATAACTAAAACAAGTGAAAGTCAAATATGCCAGTACATCAAAAACATGTCAAAATGATACATGTCCAACAGTCAACATAAGTGAAAAGGATACATGTACAAATGATATAAATAAAATTGATAAATTATGTAACTCAAACTGATACAAGTCAAGATGATACATTTCCAAATGATATAGTGAAAAATATACGTGTTAATATGATACAACTCAATAATATAGTACTGTAGGCCATGAAAATGATACATATGATAGTAACCATGAAAAGAGTCATCATAACGATATATCAGCAATGATCGATGATGTAGTCTATATGATCATGAATTTCACTGGTTACTACCACCAACTGTCTCATCATCATCATCACCATCATCATCGTCCTCGTCATCGTTGTCCTCATCATCCTCATCCTCCTCCTCCTCCTCGTCATCATCATTGTCACCTGCCTCAGTGTCTTCCATATCTGCATCATCATCATCCTCTGCCATGTGATCTGTACCGACATAACCAATATTTTGTGGATCTATATCATGTCGAGGACCATCTTGATCTTCTGGAAGACCCGTGTTCTGCAAAAAAAAACATTTAGAATGAAAAGTTATTATTTATTTCATGCAATAATTTATTTTTCTGTTATATATCTAATATTACAACATATGAGTGGAAACCATAATCACATTACATCATATCAAAGTGCACATACCATAATAAAATTTCAAAAAGGTTACAACTAATACTAGTGACTCAGGAGAAACTTCAGCTTTCAAAAAAAAGCTAATTACATTTGGTGGAAGAGGAAGAAAGATGACTGGAACTTTGGAGGCCCACCATAATACAGTATTCAGCCATGAAGAGTTGATATCATGTATCAAAACGATGGCATGCATTCTTCCAGCCAGCGGAGAGGGAGATGATTACTTTACTTCATTTTCATTTGCATAACCATATCATAGCGTGGGAACCAAGAAGACCAAGGATGTCCAGTTTTATGTGGAGGTAATGGATGTGGTCAAAACTTTAGGAGGGCAGAAAGGTCAATGTATGATCCTGATGAGAGTGAGAAGAACAACAAAAGAGAGGGACAAGAAAAATAAAAATCAATCTGAGTTTCAAGGATTTGTCAAAGGCAGTAGAAGAGAGCTATGGGAGCAGCCTCATCTAAAATATTTTGAACTAGAGTTTGATATACCATTTAGAGAGCTTGGTTTTCATGGAGTTCCTTTCAAGCCTTTGCTTT
Organism: Sequoia sempervirens; assembly: GCA_007258455.2. Lineage (NCBI taxonomy): Eukaryota > Viridiplantae > Streptophyta > Pinopsida > Cupressales > Cupressaceae > Sequoia > Sequoia sempervirens. Next base: position 1,767 of record VDFB02245837.1, on the reverse strand, counting down.
TATTGTTCCTACAGTAAACTGTTTGGTAGAGTTTGTGGAATTACCTTTCTTAGTAATCACTATTAGTGAGATTGAGATTGTTAACCTTGAGAGAGTATGACTTGGGCAAAAGGCATTTGATATGGCTATTATTTTCAAAGACTTCAAGTTGGATGTACTCCGCGTGGCAGCCATTCCTCCAATCGCCATTCCTCAATCACTTGATATGGCATCAAGGAATGGTTGAACTCCATGAATATAAAGTATTATGAAAGTAGAATGAACTTGAGCTGGTGACCAATTTTGAAGAGTATTACTGATGATCCAAATAAATTTATTGAAGATGGTGGTTAGGAATTTTTGAATATGGAAGGTAGTGATTCTGATTCTGATAATTCAGAAGAGTCAGATCAAGGATATGAACCCTCTGATGTAGAAGAGGAATCAAAATCATATTTCATGTAACTTCCTACATCAAGTGTTACAATCCAACAAGATGGAGAGAATTCTTATATAAGGATAATTTTCAATGTTGTAGGTATTGGATTTAGTGCCAACTACAATGGCAACATGGAAATTCCCTAGCAATATTTATGTTAAGGAAATTTTCTTTAGATACAGGATTCATCAACCATGTGGTACAAAATGATTAAATCCCAAAGCGTCTGGCCAGCAATGAAAGATTAGAAAGGAAAAGAGAGCTACTGGTGACTCAAAACTCCGACACTGCAAGAAACAAAGGGAGATCAATTAGGTTGGCGAGGATGTGTGGATTAAGGCCAACGTTTGGTGGAAAGAGGACAAAGAAAATCACTCGAACTCTAGAGCCCCACCATAATGGATTTTGGTATTCAACCATGAGAGCAAAGAGAGTTGATATCATGTATCAAAACATTAAGCATCTTCCAATAGCGGAGAAAGGGAGATGAATTACTTTGCTTCATTTTTCATTTGCATAACCATATCATGGTGTGGGAACCAAGAAGACCAAGGATGTCGGTTTATGTGAGGTATGGATGTGGTCCAAAAATTTAGGAGGGCAAGAAGGTCAATGTATGATACTAATGAAATGGAGGAAGAACAACAAGAGAGGGACAGGAAAAATAAAATCAATATAGAGTTTCAAGGATTTGTCAAGCGAGTAAGAGAGCTATGGGAGCAGCCTCATCTAAAAGATTTTGAACTAGAGTTTGATATACCATTTAGAGAGCTTGGTTTTCATGGAGTTCCTTTCAAAGCCTCTGCTTTTATTGTTCCTACAGTAAATTGTTTGGTAGAGTTGGTGGAATTACCTTTCTTAGTATTCACTATTAGTGAGATTGAGATTGTTTACCTTGAGAGAGTATGACTTGGGAAAAAAGGCATTTGATATGGCTATTATTTTCAAAGACTTCAAGCAGGATGTACTCCGCATTGACGCCATTCCTCAATCTTCCGTTGATGGCATCAAGGAATGGTTGAAATCCATGGATATAAAGTATTATGAAAGCATAATGAACTTGAATTGGCAGAAAATTTTGAAGAGTATTATTGATGATCTAGATAAATTTATTGAAGATGGTGGTTGGGAATTTTTGAATATGGAAGCTAGTGATTCTGATTCTAATAATTCAGAAGAGTCAAATCAAGGATACGAACCCTCTGATGTAGAAGAGGAATCAAAATCATATTTCATGTAGCCACCATCAAGAGTGTTACAAGCCAACAAGATGGAGGGAATCCTTATATAAGGATATTTTTCAATGTTGCAGGTATCGACTTTAATGCCAACTACAATGGCAACATTGA
>VDFB02245835.1:0-13286 GCA_007258455.2 Sequoia sempervirens | reverse complement strand
GGAAATCTCATGCCAAGTCATATGTTTCCAAATAAGGCTACATCATGAAAAAGAAGGGGTTTCCCACAAAATGAAATTCCAAACACAAGAGGGATCCACATATTTTTGGTTTGTATGTCTTTGCTACAATGCTTTTTGTAGAGCTCGGAACTGTCATCATTCCCCAAATTCTCATAGAACTAGAAGAATGACATAGAGATCAAAAACAAAGAAAAATCCTTTCGGGTAAACATGGAAGAGACATGAATTGTCTTGATTCCTTCAATCATCCCTTTAAATGAAAACAAAAGACAAAATGGAAAGATAAAGGAAAAGATTAAGGGTAAACATGGAAGGGACATGAATGTCTTGACACCTTGAGTCATCCCCAAAAGGAAAACACAACACAAATGAAAAAGTTAAAAGATTTATGGCATAGAGAATAATGCAGGTAAAAGTAGAGGAAGGTGACAAAGAGAGAGAGACATCAACAAAACATCACCTGGGATCAGCACCCAATACCATGCAATCAACACACACAAACATGAAAAAGAAAAAAAATCCAAGATTAGTAAGGCACATGGTCATCTACATCCCAATCGTGTTCATTGTATACAAAAGGTGGAAAACTAGCCAAAGGGATAACGATAGATGTATTACTAGGACAGGGCTATCTAATTCTTGTCCCCACTAAGTGCAATAAAAAAATGAGCCAAGATAGGTGATGAGAAAGATCTCCTTGCATTTCGAAATGATTTTCAATGAATGTAAAGTATGTAATAATGAGAATGTTAAGATCCTACAACCATTAGGTAGCAAGTAGAAAAATGGTCCCTCTTTGAGAGAATTTCTATGATATCAAACTTTTTAAATATTTTTTTTAAAGAATGACACTCATTGGTACTATTTCAAGAACTTTATGATATCAACAATGCAATGTGTTTGTATTCTTAGGATTTGGTGATTGATCTTCTCTTATGGGTGGTAATGTAATCATTCCTTGGTTTAAAATTATTTGTGTAAATTTCTTTAGTGGCATCTAAAGTGGACAAGGGAATTTTAGTTTCTTTAGTTTTGTGGCCTTCATCACTTGCTAGATTCACCAACTTCTCATGTTGAATGTTGAGGAGGAGGACCTAAGATGATCCTATTATCCTTACCATCGTTACAAGGCATTATTTATTATTTAGGAAGAAGGAAAATAATATTGGGAGGAGGACCTTGATATCCTAACCCTTTAGTATATTTAATTGGCATTTTCTCTAAGAGTTGATGAATTTAATGTCCACTTGTTGTATCACATCCTTGTTTGCTTGAGATCATGAATCCTTTTCCATATGTCTCTTCTAGGTTGATGGGAGTGTTCGTCACTTTGTTAACATAGAAAGGTTGAATGTTTGTTTGATTAGAGGAACTAGGTTCACCATTGTAGGGAACTTAGACTCAAAAGTATCTTAGTTTCGGATGTAATAACCAAACATATCAAGTGGTTGTATTATAGGGGTTGTTAATTGTTTCATGGATGGATAGAATGATTCATTAGTCTCAAGGTTATTAAGGAAATAATTTAGGAATTTATTCATGTTGTCATCATCTTCTCCAATTATGTCAACATTAGGAGGAGGACATGTTGAAAACTCCCAAGATAACTAGGAGGAGGGTGAATCACTTGTCACCAATCTCAATCACAAATATCAAACAATTAACAAATTCACATCCACTTTATTCTATTATAAATTATGAACATAAAATGTAAATAACATAAATCAATATCAACAAAATGAACACCATATTTACGTGAAAATCCAAATAAGGGAAAAAATAGTGAGGATTAACTCACAAAATAATATAGTTCCAAAACTGAATACAAAAGGGCTCACTACCAGAGGTCTCACTGCCCAAGATAGGACTCATTTTCCAAATACAAAATCTCACTACTTACAAAGAGGACTCACTATCTAAGCAAGGAGGCTCACTACCTACAAAAATGATTACAATCCAGAAGTGGCTTTATAGCCATAATGAACTGGTAAGAGTACACCTAACAAGTGTTGATTCAATTCCTGTAATGCATAGTAAAAAAACTTGACACACTTCATCTTCGCATCTCACACACAATATTTCTTTAACTTCATCATGTCCACAACTAATCCTTGATCTCAAAACTATCAAATATATATATCTAATTCATCTCCAAGCATCAATTAGGTCAGCCTAGTTAGATACAATCTTTATTCACCAAAAGGACTAACTGTCAACTCTAAATTAGTAAAAAACTTATCCAAAAATAATCCAAGCATGTAGCATGCTACAATATGTTGAAATGGACCAAATATAGGTCACACATATATCTGCATCACAAAATTAATTCACCATATCATCAACTATCCATTAGGTTGGCCAGAGATAGACCTAATAGAAAAATGCAACAATAGAGTAATGCCAACTTTCCATACAAGCACTTGTGCACATGAGATTCTAAACATACACCCTTCTAGCATTAGAAAACCATTTCCTAAAACTAGAAGCAAAGATAATCATCAGCCAAGGATTGCATACCAAAATAACAATACTAGTCTGTGTTTCAACCAGTCAAGACTGTGCCAGTCAACATTGTGATACTCATAGATTCTGATATAAAGATAAGCACTATCTGCAATCACAAACATAGTTGTAGATATATGTAGTGAAAACCATATATAAACTGTAGGAATACATCTTATATGTACTATATATGTAGACCAAAATACTAGAGGGTGTAAACTGGTTCTTCATACAAATTTATAGTACTGGATCAAACTAATGACTTAATTAACGTGGTGACATCAATGAAAATGAAAAGTTTGGAAAACTAAACATTCTTCTTCATTCTTCAAAAAATATTCCCCTTTGTCATTGATGGCAATACGTTCCAAAAGAATGTATAACACTCCACACATATTCACACAACTCTTCATTATTTTCACTTCACACTCCCCCTTCTACATGACAATCTCTCTCCCTTTGACATCAAGGGAAAGGGGTGACCAAATATAAGATGTAAATGTATGTACATGGTGAAAAAGTATATACAAAGGAATTCTAACTCCCCATTTTGATCATTTGAGTGAAAATAACACTTTTTACATTAATTTTTTTCTTGTTCCAATCAACATTGAGATACTTATAGCTTCTAATATAAAGATAGGCTTAGTCTACATTCAAGAGCATAGAGGTAGATATATGTAGTGAACACCATATATAAACCATAGGAATAAATCTTATCTATACTGTATATGTGGACCAAAACACCGGAGGGTGTAAAGAGGTTCTTCATACTAGTTCAGAGTACCAGATCAAACTAATGACTTAATCAACATGATGACATCAATGACAATACAAAGTCTGGACAACTAAATGTTCTTCTTCATTATTACAACAATCTCCCCCTTTGTCATTAATGGAAACACATGCCAAAAGAATCTATAACCCTACACACATCTTCACACAACTCTTCATTCTTTTCACTTCACACCCCCCTTTCTACATGACAATCTCTCCCCCTTTGATATCAAGGACAAAGGGTGACCAAAAAATAAGATGTAAATGTATGTACATGGTGACAATGTATATACAAAGGAATTCTAATTCCCCATTTCGATCATTCAAGTGAAAATAATGCTTTTTAGATGAAAATTTTTCTTGTACCTTTCTCATATGATTGGAAGAATCCTCTTCCAAGAAAACACCATCGAACCCATTTTGGGACTCAAATTATCCAATAAAGAAAATAGTGTAAATGAGGATGTCTAGTCCGAAGACAGACATTTTCATTCGCAATCTTCTGAATTAGAAAGTATTTCAGAGAGATGATCCAATTGGACCTCAACAATTTATTTAACCAACCAAAAAGTTTTAACCAAGTCTTGCCTCTATCTTTGAGCAATTAGCAATTCCAATTGCAATTCACCAACTCTTATTCTCTATTTTCCATTTATGTCTTTGAAGAAATAAAAAATATTTCCAATATTATTTATCTTAGATTCAATAGCTTCAATTCTACTTCTAAAGTTTTCAACAGTTGTAGACCACTGGAGACAATACTTGTACATGTTAGACATCTCCTTAACACATTCTCTTGTCTCACCAATTTTTTTGGGTAACTTCTATTTGGATTTGGTACATCTTCTCTCAATCATAGCTTCAAATTTATGTCCTTCAGGTCCTTTCAACAATATTCTTTCTTCAATAACTTCTACTAGATCATCCTGTAATGATTCAGAAACTTTTAAAACTATAATAACCTTTTTGAGAAAATATCAATCAAAACATCATTAATTTCAAGTCTTTTGATCAGAGAGCAAGCATGCCACATTTCACCAACTTCTTCATATCACCTTTATCTATCATCATTTGAATGTCCTCTAGATCGAAGGAATGAAATCCAAGCAAATATTCTTCTCTTTCCCTTCTTTGTAAATTGAGAGATGATTTTGAAAACTTCTATCTTTTATTCCTAATTATTCGTAATGATTTCTTTAGATTGCCTTAGAACCACTCCAAATCACTTTAGGATCATTTCAATATTGCTCCAACTCATTCTTCAATCTCTTCAATTGCACAAGTGATCAAAAAATGACTTGTGAATTTCACTTTATACACCATCACGCTTCCCTAATTCACATTAAAGGCGAAAAACTTCAAAAAGCTGATAAAATCCCTTGTATTACATAGGAAAACACTAATTCGCTCCACAAATAAACATGCTTGCAACTTTTCTTCCAGTTCCTTTTGCATATCCTCTATCTACTCATTTTCTACAACATATCCTTGTGCCAACATTTGACACACCATATTTTTAGGGGGTTCGAATAATTTTCTATTAATGCTCCCCCTAAGACCATGCTAGGTCTAATTATAAGAGGAATTTTCTACACTGGATGGGGCCACAAACACATATGATGTTCCTAGTTCTTCTTTATTCCTCCATATCTTGGTCATTTCTTGCTTAATCTATTCTTTGTCAATTTTCTTCACTATTTCATTCTTCTTTACTGGATCATACTACTTTCCCTTTTTACTTTTGCAAACTCCTGAAATATGTTTGAGTTTGTTGCAATTGTAACAAACAATACCTTTCTAATTTGTTTGAACTCGATTAACCCTTAATTTGAAATTATTTGTTTTGTGTCCAAACTTGTTACATGTATAGTAGTAGCCAACAAAAGGTTGATTCATTCTTCCTTAATTAAACATATTCATCATCACCCAACTAATCATCCTCACCTAAGATTTGCATTCAATAGCTTTGTGTCAAAATTTCTTGCATACAAAACATTGTATAGAGAAAAAACTAGCAAACTAAATTATTCTACTTCTACACTCAATTTCCTTGTGACCAAATGTATTACATGAGAAAAAAAAACCATTGAAAGATGGGTACCTTTGAGCATTTTGTTTGTTAATAGGCTATCTTCTAGCAAATTTCCTTGGATTTATTTTTTGCTTTCCTTTATCTTGATTCTTCTGATTATTCATTTTGTTGGTTTTTGAACATTCACCTTCTTCCATTCCAAAAATACCTTTTTCTTTAGTAGGTTTATGTCCTACAATCAACTCATCAAGCTTGGTGGAGCTCGATTTGAACTTATCTTCAAACATTTTTCCTTTCTCTAGATCTGCTTTTAGGTTTACCACCTCTTGTTCAAGTCTTGTGCATTCATTAATCTTTCTTTATGCCATTATATTAAAAAAAATATAATTTTCTTCTTTTCTTCGACTTGCACCTTCAATCCGATGGTATCCACATTTACTTGTTTTAATTGCTCACTCACTTCTCTCTGTCTTTCTTTTAATTTCTTCAATTTCTCTTTCAATTTATGGATGCATTCATTTGCTTCATCAATATTTTCATTCAAATCTCCATTTTCAGTTTCAGCCTTGTCTAGATCTTCAAGAGCAACTCGAAGTTCTTCTTTGTCATCAATTTGTTCAATCTTTTAGGTTCTTCCTCAAGCTATTAAGCTTCTTTGAAGGAACCGGGGCTGTAATAAAAATTGGTGAAAAGTCCCAAGACAACTGAGAGGGGGGGATGAATAATTTGTCACCAATCTCAACCACAAATCTCAAACAATTAACATCACTTTCACTTTATTTTGTTGTAAATTATGAACATAAAATGTAAATAATAGAAAGAAATATCAACACGATGAACATCATATTTACTTGGAAAACACAATAAGGGAAAAACCACAGTAAAGATTAACTCAAAATATAATGTAGTTCCAAAATCGGATACAAGGGCTCACTGCCCAAGATAGGATTCACTACCCAAGCAAGGAGGCTCACTACCTACAAAAAGGATTACAAGGGTATGTGAAGGATCATGGTGGGCCAAAAAGTGGCGAAATGATGGGTATGTGTAGGGTATGTGGCTAATGAAATTTTTCTTACCCAAAATTAATGAAATGAAAAGGGTTTTTAAAGGATATTCTTAGCTTTCCACTAATATAAATTATGATTTACTTTAAATTTAATAAATAATTACTATTCATTTTCTATTTGAATGACAACTAAATTCCTGATTGATAGGCTGATTGAAAAAAAATTATAGCTTTCAAACATTATCACATTTTTTGAATCTGAAACATTTGTCACATTCTATGCTTTGCATACTATAGTATTAAAAAAAATGAATTTCATGAAGTTTTGACCAAGTTAAGGTGGTCATACATATGAGTTTTTTATATTTTTTAAAAGTTGTAATACAAAAATCATAATTAATTATTTACTTGGAAAAAAATACAAAAAAATATGCATCACATCCGAACATGAGTCCTCTACTTATATCTAAAATATTATAAAAAAATATTATCATTTTATTGTGGTTAGGGTGGTCAGACATATACCTACTTCTTATTTTTTCCTTGAAATTTAAGTACTACTGCATTGAAATTTCAAATATTCACCAAACAGATTTAAAAAAAAAAAAAACCTAGTAGTTTAGAAACTACATTCAATTTTCTACAGATTCTTTTCTTACATATTTTTGAAATAATATTGAAAACTTATTCAAATTTTTATGTCAAGTTTCTTAACTCTAATTTTTTTGAATTTTTCACCACATAAGGGCATGTTTTTTCCATGATGATCCTGCACATACCCACAATACAAAAGTGGATTCACAGCCATAATGAATTGGTAAAAGTACACATAACAAGTGCTAATTCAATTCCATTCATTCTCACTAAACAAACTTGACACACTTCATCTTCACATCTCATGCACAATACTGCTTTCACTTCATCCTATCCACAACTACTCCTTGATCTCAAAACTATCCAATATATATCTGATTCATCCACAAGCATCAATTAGGTTGGCCTAATTATATGCAATCTTTATTAACCATTGAAAGGACTAACTATAACTTCCAAGTTAGTACAAAAATTCTCCGAAAATAATCCAAGTTTGTAGCACGCTACAACATGGACCAAAGATAGGTCACACATATATCCGCATTACAAAATTAATTCACCATATCATCAACTATCCATTAGGTTAGCTAGAGATAGACCTAATAGAAAAATGCAACAATAGAGTAATGTCGGCTTTCCATATGAGCACTTGTGCACACAAGATTCTAAATATACACCCTTCTAGCATCCAAAAAACATTTCCCAAAACCGAAAGAAAAGATAATCATCAGTGGAGGATTGCAGACAAAAATACCAATACTGGTCTATGTTTCAACTAGTCAACATTATGCCAACCAACACTGTGATACTCATAGCTTATGATATAAAGATAGACACCTTATACAATCAGGAAAGTAGTTGTAGATATATGTAGTGAACACCATATATAAACCATAGGAATAAATCTTGTTTGCACTGTATATGCGGACAAAAATACCAGAGGGTGTAAACTAGTTCTTCATACCGCTTCAGAGTACTGGATCAAACTAACAACTTGATCAACATGGTGACATCAATGACAATACAAAGTCTCGACAACTAAACATTCTTCTTCATTGATCCAACAATCTCCCCCTTTGTCATTAATGGCAACATGTGCCAAATGAATGTATAGATCTCCACACATCTTCACACAAATCTTCATTCTTTTCACTTCATGCTCCCCTTTCTGCATGACAATCTATCCCCCTTTGACATCAAGGACAAAGTGTGACCATAAATAGGGTGTAAATGTATGTAGATGGTGACAATGTATATACAAAGTAATTCTCACTCCCCATTTTGATCATTCAAGTGAAAATAATGCTTTTTACATGAAAATTTTTCTTGTACCTTTCTCTTATGATTGGAAGAATCCTCTTCCAAGAAAACACTTTCGAACACATTCTGGGACTCATACTATCCAATAAAGACAACAATGTAAATGAGGATGTTTGGTCTAAAGATAGACACTATCGTTCACAATCTTCTACATTAGAAAGTATTTGAGAGAGATGATCCAATCAGACCTCAACATTTTCTTTAACCAACAAGAAAGTTTTAACCAAGTCTTCCCTCTGTCTCTAAGCAATCATCAAGTCCACTTGCAATTCACCAACTCTTATTCAATTTTTTCCATTTCTATCTTTGAACAAATTAAAACTCTTTTCAATATTATTTATCTTAGATTCAATAGCTTCAATTCTGCTTCTAAATTTTTCAATAGTTGCAGGCCACCAAAGACAATACTTGTAGATGTCAAACATCTCCTTAACATATTCTCTTGTGTCACCAATGTTATTGGATAAATTTTGTTTGGATTTGGAACATCTTCTCTCAATCACAACTTTTAACTTATGTGCTTTAGGTCCTTTCAACAATATTATTTCTTTAATAACTTCTGCTGGATCATCCTGTAATGAGTCAAACACTTCTAAAATTTTAATAACCTTTTTGAGAAAATAATAATTCAAAACTTCATCAATTTCAAGTCTTTTGATCAGAGAGCAGGCACGCCACATTTCACCAACCTTCTTCATATCACCTTTATCTAACATCATCTAAACATCCTCCAAATTGAAGGAATCAAATCCAAGTAGAGATTCTTCCTTTTCCCTTCTTTGTAAATTGAGAGATGATTTTGAAAAAAATCCTCTTTTATTCCTAACTATTAATAATGATTTCTCTAGATTTCCTCAGAACCACTCCAAATTGCTTCAGGATCATTTCAAGATTGCTCCAACACATTCTTCGAGCCCTTCAATTGCACAAGTGATCAAAAAAGGACTTGCAAATTTCACTTTGTACACCATCACACTACCGTAATTCACATTAAATGTGATAGACTTCAAAAAGCTGATAAAAACACTTTTTATTACACATCAAAACACTAATTCGCTTTGCAAATGAAGATGCTTGCAACTTTTCCTCCAATTCCTTTCACATATCCTCTATCTACTCATTTTATACAACATATCCTCGTGCCAACATCTTACATGCCATATTTTCATGGGGTTTGAATATTTTTTTGTTAATGCTCACCCTAAGACCATGCTAGGTCTAATTATCAAAGGAATTGTCTACACCAGATGGGAGCATAGACACACCTGATGTTTCTAGCTCTTCTTTCTTCCTCCATATCTTGTTCATTTCTTTTTCATTTCTTTCTTAACCTCTTCTTTGTCAATTTTCTTCACTAGTTCATTCTTCTTTATTGGATCAGATTACTTTCCTTTTTTACTTCAACAAACTCTTGAAATATGTCTAGGTTTGTGGCAATTGTAACAAACAATACCTTTTTTATTTGTTTGACCTCCATTAACTCTTGATCTACATTGATTTTCTTTGTATCCAAACTTGTTACATGTATATTAGTAGCTAACGAAAGATTGATTCATTCTTCTTCTATTAAACATATTCATCATCACCCGACTAATCATCTTCACCTAAGATTTGCATTTAGTAGCTCTGTGTCCAAATTTCTTGCATACAAAACATTGTCTAGAGAAGGAACTAACAAACTAATTTATTCTACTTCTACACTCAGTTGCCTTGTGATCAAATTTATTACATGAGAAACAAACACCATTGAAAGATGGGTACCTTTGAGCATTTGGTTGTTTGATATGATTTCTTCTAGGAAAGTTCCTTGGATTTCATTTCTTCTTTCCTTTATCTCAAGTCTTCTGATTATTCATTTTATTAGTTTTTGAACATTCACCTTCTTCCATTTGCAAATCACCTTTGTATTTAGTAGGTTTATGTCCTATAATTAGCTCATCAAGCTTCCGTGGAGAGATTAATGTAATGCCCCGCCTTAATAACCTAAGAATGCGTTAAAATAGTGTATAATGGTGTAATAATTTTTTTTTAAAGTATTAATTATTAAGTTAATTAGTTGCATACATTCATTAAGCTATGTGACGTTACACTACTTTGAGTTTTCCATAAGTGACTTAAGTATTTCGCATTGCACATATTAATTAACATTAACATAAACATCAAAGATAAACATTGCATAACATTGAAATTTCCATTCAAGATATAATAAATTACAAACTTGTTCCATACATTGCATTTGATAATTATACAATACTCATCCTTCTGATGAGGTAGTTCAAATAATAGTTTCATTTTACAATTGATCACCTCACAACATTGAGGGATGTTTTTACAAACAAATTTTACAATATACAATGTTGAAATAAAAATAAGTGGGTCCAAACGCTAGCTCTCCATCCATGAAGCTTCGATGCCATGATCACAAAATCGGGACTCCAACGGAGTAAGGTGCACGCCCTTAATCTAACCATGTGGTACCCATAGGTCCACCCCCTGCATAGGAGATAGTAAATAAGGTTACCTAGACTAACCTACTAACCCTAGACACTAGTACACAAATGCATCATTAAGCCAATACCCTGATTTTAGATAAATTGATTGTATACAAATACAAAGTTAATCAAGTATTCTAGGTGGAGTGTCATCACAACATTGCAAGCAGTTACCCTCGTGTTTCTTCCTAGGTTCCATCCCCCAATACTCTGGGTTACTCCCGGGTAACCTCTTAATAAACCCGGCCCCTATTGCATACTATTGTGGAATCGAATGTCTCTTAAAGGAACAAGACACCGATTTTCCATTCCAGGCCTTCTCATCTTATACTCATGACTGTAGTAGCTCAAGAGTCATAAGAGAGGCATAAGCATCTTGTTAAGTGTTTTATTCTATCTACTGTGTCATTTAGTTATCACTGAGTTACTAACTACTTGTAAGTTACCCTGACACCACTTTGTGTGTTGGCCCTTACAAATAGCCACTCCCCTAAACATAACATGGGAATCTGTGTTCTCTGACTAAGGTTTACAAGGCGTACATACAACTAAAAACAATATAAAAGACCATATCCATTATAATGAACATCAATCATTATTCATAGCACAGGTTTCAACCACTATGCAAAGCCATGTACACATCTTTAGATAAAACAAGAATTTAACTTAACAATCACAATTCCCATTTAATAGTTTGGTCTGGAAGACTTAATCATTAGAGACTTTCCCCATTTACCCAATTCACAAAATTTAGATCAATTTAAAGCAAATTCTTGTCTATCATTTGGATATACTAAATCCATATGTATGAGTTTGAGTACAACATATTTATAAGTCATTTTAATAAAAAAAAAATCTATTTTAAGAACAATGAATGTAATTGTTTTCTTTTAATTCACTCTTCTAATTTTCACAAACATATATATATATATAATCATTTCTATACTTTCACAATTTCTATTTTCTCATGAAATTTTAAAATATCAAAATTATTTTTTTTAATTTAATAATTTCACAAACTTAACAAATATTTATATATAACCATATAAACATATGTAAATATATAAATATTATTATAAAAATACTATATTTAATTCCAACAGATATATATTATTCGTATATATATATATATATAAAATCCGAATTATAAATTTTACTTTTAAATACTATTAAAATTCGTATGAAATTTAAATCAAAAAGTAACTAAGTTTTATAACAATTTCGCAGCCTGGCCGCGATAAGGGTTTTGGTAGGCGACGGCCGCATCCGAGTCGGCCTGTGCATGGCGGAGGCGGTGGGAGTTACTCCCACCGTCGCCTCCCTTAGGGGCGGCGGCTGTGGGAGCGGCCACAGCCACCTCCCACTGTTGCCTCCCTTAGGGGCGGCGACTATGGGGAAAACCCCCATGGCCCCCATAAAATAAAAACCCTTATAAATTTCATATACAGTCTTCTTAAAATAAAACAAAATTTTCTTTTGCATAAAGAATTTAAAACCCTGCGAATTAAAATAGTAATAACCCTTATTTAAAAATAAAATAAAACAAAACTTCAATCTGGTAATTTTGTCCGTACAGTGGCGAATTTTAAAATAAATATTCAATTTAATATGGAAATATCCATATATATATATATATATTTTCTAGTTCATCTGGAAATTTATAGTAGGAAATTTAAATAACCTTCTACAGGGTTTACAAATGAAATCACACACAAACTTTTGTTTCATATCCCAAATTATTCCTTGAAGAATCATTTCCCTTTTTTTTAAACAAATATTTCCCTTTACAAATTTAAAATACTTTGTACAGAGAATTTTTTTTTTAAAATAGAAGCTTTCCTGAAGCCATCAAGAATTCACACAACAAATATCTACAGAAGCTTTCTTTTCCAAAACTAAATAAAATAAATACAAGAGGATTACCTGATTTCCTTTGCTTACTGGTGAAGAAATCCTTGTAGCCTCTATTACCTATAGCTACCAATTCCTCCCCGAGAACCAATTCCAAACAAACAAAAGCCAAAGATCTTCCAATTCCAAAATCAACCAAAAGCCAAAGATCTTCCACAAATTTGCAACAGAGTATCAAAAAGCATTTACCAAGAATTTTTACAGAGCCAAAACCAATTTCCCGTGAATGAAAAAGACATCCTTTGTAATTTTCCCGAGATCCAAAATATCCTCCATAACCAATTTCCTCAACAAGAATCATTTAACACACTGGCACACATGTCGAGAAGTGGTTATGAAAATATCTTCTCCACTTCACGGCAATTTTGCCCTTCAATATTTGCATGCAATTTATTTATTTAATTTAAATTTTACAACCACTATTCAAATCTCATGCATTTTTAATTTAAATTTACAATTTTCCACAATTTATTTAATTTTCAAATATAACTATTTACTCACTTAATATTTTAATTTAATTAATTAATTTATTTAATTAAATAAGTTTGATCTTTTAAAATCAAACCATTTAACCAAATAAGCTAATTAATTAATTAAATAATCAAGCAAGTAATTTCTTCTACATTTA
>VDFB02245832.1:0-14553 GCA_007258455.2 Sequoia sempervirens | reverse complement strand
TTTTCCAAGTTGGTCAATAAGATTAAAGTTTCCTTTAGGTTGGGATTGCTTATTTTGTGGACGCGATTGTGACTATGAAGTGGACAGGCCAGCTATTGTTACCTTTGGTTGTCTAGGGGGAGGAGGGCCGGCTATGGTGACCTTTTTTTCGTGGGTGGTGACATTGCATTCAGGGGCCTTTCTAACAGTGACTGTGCAGACATGGTCATCGGTTGTTCTAACGTGATGTATGATAGGTCCCTCAGAATAGTTGTACCCAATACGGGCATGGTTGGCTCGATTATTTGTACTTGACATAGAAGGGTTTCCAGAACCATGATCTTGCAGTGGGTTTTTATGTATTGTATGATCCGCATTAGAAGCAAACTGTGGTCCGTCAACTTCAATGATGTGCTTTTCAATGAGGTCTTGTACCAAATTTTTCAATTGTTTACAGGAAGAAGTTTTGTGTCCTTTTATTTGGTGATAGTCACAAAATGCATTATCATCCCACCAAGAAGGTTTAAACTACCTAGGGTCATATGGTTTGGGGTCCTGAAGTGTGATGACACCATTCTGAATGCATTTCTTGAGGACTTCGTCAATAGGTTCACCCAAAGGGGTATATGTGCGACTTTTAGGGAATTATCTTGGTTGTCTAGGCTGCCCTTGAATTTGATTGTTTTGATTGCCTTGGTTATTCTGATTTGTATGGATAGCATTAGCAGCATAGGTTTGTGTCATTATCTGTGTATTTTGTGGTTGTGTCCCTTTTAGAGTAATCATAGGACCCATAGCGTTGACAGCCTTAGCATCAACTACACCATCGTTGGTGACATGTTTGTTTTTAACCCAAAATTTGGTTTTGTCAGTAGGAGGGTTTGCATTTGTGCTTTTAGGACCGTATTTTAGTCTTCCTTCGGCTATGAGGGCTTGTTCAACTTGGACACCTCGTTCAACTAGGTCTGCAAAAGTTGTGCAACAATGAACACGCAAGCAATTTTTCAGTGGGCCTAATAACGTTTGTACGAACATGTCAACCTTTTCCTTTTCAGGTATGTCTATATGACAGCAACTCGCTAGGCCCCTCCATTTTTGAAAGAATGGTAAAAAGGTTTCACCTAAATCTTCTTGTGTGAGTTGGCATAGATTGGTAATGGAGGTGTCTGTGTCAATGTTGTATGTGTAATTTTTCATGAATTTTTCAGCAAGTTCTTTCCATGATTGAATTCCAGGTTGCAATGTATAGAACCATTCTAGGGCTGGTCCTGCGAGGCTTTTAGGAAACAATCGCATTAGATATGTGTGCTCATGAGCGATATCCACACAACTTGTTACAAACTCTCTGATGTGGTCAAGTGGATTTGTTTTACCCTTGTATTTGTTGAAGTTTGGAGCCACATAACCATGTGGAAATGGTGGCATGTACAACATTGTATCAAAAGGATATGGACATAAGTCATATGGAATTTGTGTCTTCTTGTCAGAGGTTTTCATATTTTCCATCTATTTTTGAAGGTCATCCACTTTTGCTAGCAAGGTGTGTACAACGGGATCATTGGTTGCCTGAAAGTAAGGTATGTTTTGCTGATATTGCCAGTTGTGATTGGGGGTATGTTGTTGAGTATGAATCTGGGACGAGTATGTAGGAATATGTGACCCAACCATGTTCGTCTGTATTTGAGGTCCCTGACTTGTTTGATGTCCAAAGGTATGCATTTGTTGTGTCATTTGATTTCCTTGTCCTTGTTGAAAGAATTGTCTGTGTGGCATGGTAGTGTGTGGTCCTTGAAAGTGTCCATGTGATATATGTGTATTGTGCCCTTGTCCATGTGGGATGTTCATTTGCGATGATGTGTTAATGTCATGTTGAGGACCTTGGATGAAAACACGTCGTGAATTTCATCCAAAGGGATTAAATGAGGTTCCACTATAAGGATGTGATGAAGATGCCCCCATTGTCATAGATGAAGAACCAATCATAGGATTTGAGGAGGTGGTGCCTACTGATGTAGATGCAAAGGTGGCTCCTATCATTTGTGAAGATGATGTGGATGTTGTAGGCATGGACTATGAAAAGGTAGCTCCTATTGTTTGTGAAGATGATGTGGACATTGCAGGCATGGTCATAGTAGATGTTCCTCCAATAGATGTCATATTAGTTGAGGTGGAGGTGTTTTGATTTATGGTGCCACTAGATGTCGCATTAATGGTGGTAGTAGCAACTTGTGTAATAACAACAATGTTATTGGTCGAGGTATTGTTCGTGTCATGTTGGGATATTGTGTTTTGTGTCGTATGATTAGGAGAGACAGGTTGTATGGTATTAATGTCGAAGCCTCTTGGTAATCTTGCACCTTGGTCTAAAAGCATAGCAAGGTATCTGTTAGGATCGGTCAAGACCAATTCTTCTACAAACGAAGTGACTTCAGGATTTTGGGCTGCTACCTCTAAGTTTTCAACATAGACTTGTCCATTTTGATCTCTTTGTGTGAATTGTTCAAAAAGTGGATTTTGAAAGGAAGTTGACATGTTCATGGAAGATTGTGCATTCAAATTGCCAAATGGGTCATCAAAGATCCAGTCATTGGGATTGGTGTTGATATTTGTGTTGTTAAAGTCTTGTCCAAAGTCTTCCATTTGTTTTTTCTTTCATTGAAGTCTTGTCTCCACCATCAAAGGAAATTGCTCAAATGAAGATAATGACAATGCAAATATGACACTAGCCTATGTTTTTGTCTTTTTATGTGATAATGGATGACAATGCAAAGAGATGATAATGCAAGTATGCCAAAAGCCAAGGTGACTAGGATGACGATGCAAAGAGATGATAGTGCAAGACTATGTTTTTGGATTTTTTGACAATATGGGATGCAATATGACAATGTTGTCTAAAGAAAATGACTAATGCCAAAGGACAATGAAGACTAAGATGATAAGTTATGACACTAATTTTTTTTTTTGTATTTTTGGAGGATGTCAATGCAAGGTGATAATGGCGTTTGCCTAAGGAAAATGACCAATGCAAGGTGATAAATTGTTAATAAAGGATGTCAAATGTCAAGGTGACAGCGAGGACTAATGTGAAAATGTTGGTTAATGAAATGACCAATACAAAGTCTAGATGCCAAATGAGGACTATGATGACAAGATTTTGGATTTTAAAGATATGCAAGGTGAGGACTAAAATGATTTGAATGTCTAAGGTATGCAAATGCAAAGGTCTAAAATGATTTGGAAGAAGGTTTCCTAACCACCCTATGCTTGATCTATGTCTCAATTTTGGAATATCAAAGGACTTGTTTGAAGGATTACATGACAAGGACAAAATGACAAGTGAGTCTTCCTAACTAGACTTTTGATTTAGAAGGATCTCACAAAAGGACAATGACTAAAGAAGATAATGATGTCTAAGTCCAATGATAACCTAATTTTGAAAGTAAAGATTTTGCAAAGTGAGGTAAGGTTGTCCTAATCCAAAATATGCAAAATGAGATGAGGACCTAAGTTTTGGTTTATGACTGAAAATGCAAATGGTGAAGCCTAAGGATGAAGCTAAATATTTGCAAAGATGACCCTATGGTAAGATGCAAGCTAAAGTGTACAAGGAATGAGAGATTTGAGCAATTTCATGATTTGGTTTTGACATAAGACTTCTAGGCTAAGACTGTTGTTTTGATGTTTTATTGAAAAGTCCAAGTTAGCTAAGGTTTTGTGTCTAGATTTGTGAATATTTTGTATATATTGTTTGAAAATCTAGAAACAATTTGACAAGCATGATGTTTTGGTGTACGAAACACACATGAGACAAGCAAATGTATTAATAGGCTAAGGGTTTGCATATACTTGGTATAGCCCACCAAATACACCTCCTCTCGATTGGTGCTAAACACCTTTCCTTCTCGAGAGTGGATAGATTAGAAGTTTGGTGGCACAAGCTCCCCTCCACGGCTCATTAATGTCATTCGGGCACACCAACTTTGGATTCTTGGGTCATCACTTCCCAAGAACTGCTATCTCTACTCAAGGGAGTCAGTAGTGAGTATCTTCGGGCATGATACTGTACCCTGCACTATACCAAGCAACGGCTGAAAATGGTTGGCCTCTAAAACAAAAAGGTGTCTAGTTAGGGCATCCGTTCGAGTGGCCACACATGGGGCGAGAGATTAATCACCAATTAGGTGGCACTCCAGCCTGAAGAGGTTATGCTCAACAGGGTTTATGGGAGTACTACTCCGTCCGTGTGACACATCCGCACTCATGGTACTTGAACTTTCCTCAAGCACCCATTTTATATCCCGGCTGGAAGTGGCTTGGCTTTAGCCTGTTACCGCTCGAAATAACTCCTTACAGGAATATACTTTTCCTATGCTGTGCCCATTTCTTTGTGAAATAATAATTGTTTCTTTACACCCGTGATCGCCAAAGCAATAAGGGGAGAGGATACTTCGATTATTAAGTCGTGAAGGTGACAAAAAAATAAGGTGGGTCTAGTTTTCTGATCACCTAGTTTTCACAAGGTGAGCATAATCACCTACCACCTTCAAGCACAATCAGACAAAATCAAGCACATGTTCATTTTAATGCACCAATGGAAGTGTTCCTAAACTAGAAATCACAAACACCTTGTTTGAGAAATGAGTCTTCGACTAACGGAGCTACAAAACCACAAATTAGTAGTTTTATAAATGTCTTGGACCAACGAGAAAGCTGCAAAAAAAACTAAGTTAGAACAAAAGATTAAAAACCAAACTAAAAGTTAGTAAATAATTAAACTAGAAAATAAAAAGACTAAACTAAGAAAAAATAATTAAAGAAAACTAAAAACTAAGAGCTCAATTTTTTTGTTGCTCCAAAAGAAGCAATTTTGGGAGCCCCATTCCAAAGCCACACGCTACAAACAAAAGATTAGTAAACAAAAAAAAAAACTTGAATGAAAACAACAAACTAAAAATAGTGATAACTTTCACAAAACTAAACAAAATTTTAAATAGTAGATATCTATGGAAAGCTAAGACATAGAGCTTCAAAACCCAAAAAATGTTTTGCAAAATCGCACAAGACAAAAACACTATAAAAAAAATTTGGGTCTTAATAACTAAATCTTAAAAAGCTACTATCACTAAAACAACCATAACTTTCTCAAATATTAAAAAAATTTCAAACCGTTTAAACTTTCGGAAAGCTGAGAATGAGACCTACAAAACTCAAAAAATGTTTTAAAATACTTTATGCACCCATTTTTCTGTGCTCAAAAGAAGGTGACGGGATTTGATATGAATTCTTGGATGTAACCTACAAAATAGCAAAAACAAACAAGAACACACAAATTTATCTACTTCACGTCAGGTTCACCAATGTGAGATGGGGTTAGAAATCAAATAAAATAGATAAAGTGATAGCCAACACCTCTAAACTATTAACCCACATTCAAACAAGAGAAAACAAAGTAAGCATAAGGAAAATAAAACATTAAATTAAAATACTCCCCATGCTTAACTTGAATCACTTCTCTTGCTCTCCTATTTCTCCTTTTGCAAATATGCCCTCAGATTTGTAGTGTAACTTGTGCAAATACCTGCAAATGATAAGTAGAAAGTTGGAGAAGAATAGTTGTTAAGCTGAAAATGGAGAAGAAAGGTTGCTTTTATAGACAACCATTCGAATGGACGGTTGAGATTAATCTTCTAGAAAGATTCCAAGATCAATGGATGGGAATTCATGAGAGGGATGCTACGAAATGGATGGTTGAGATTAAGTCTCAAAAAAGATGCCAAGATCAATGGTCCAGAATTGATGCACCAAAAATATGCCATGCATGGAAAATCTATGACGCTGACAGCTATGACACTTGACAGCTATGATAGACATGCAAGACATGCAGGCTATGACAAAAATGAATGCTATGACAGTGGGATTACATAGGGTATTCCCTTGACCAAAGCGGATGCACAACAATTTATTTTAAATAATTTATTCGAAATGGAGGAAATGGACAAGTGGAAAATGTATTTTATTTTGAAAAATGAAAGAGGGAGCATTTAATTAAATTTATTAATTTAATTATTAAAATGGAGAGATGGAATTAAACCTAAATAATTAATTTAGATTAACCATTTAATTAGGAGGTGGTATGATAAAGCTGGGTAAATGACGTAATAATTATTTAACTATGGAAGAATTAAGACCGATGAATGGATAAAATAATTAATGCAACATTTAACCATAGATGAAAAGATGACAAAAATAACAAAAATAAAATAATAATTTTATTTAACTATCAAGAAGAGGAAGAAATTAGTGACGCATTAAGCCATTTAATCTGTACGATAAAAAATAAATATTAGAAAGTGAATTAATTAAATACTATTAAAAATTATTTAAATTAATAGAGGAATATAATCAAACATAATTGAATAACAAAAATTATTCAATTATCGAAGGATGAGAATGAAGAAAAATGATGCTCGAAGGCTTATGACATTTTTATGTGTCTACAATATTTTCTACAATATTCACATCAATTAGAGCAGATTTTCCATCACATCATGGAACATTATCTTCAACACAAATATTTGGGTTTGTTTTGTTACCATTTTTTTTTCCCCATAGCTCTCTACCTTTTCCTCAACACCAAGATTAGGTTCTTCACTATGCACATTGTCCTCAAAGTAAGAATTTGAGGAAACATAGCCTCCCTTTAGGTTACTATTTTCTCCTAAGGGAGGATGGAGGGATCCATTGGTACTCATCTCACTATCATTATCCCCATTTTTTCTTCCTCGGATGATTTTGCGCATCTCAATTATTAAAATTTTCTCTTGAGGGCTTATTATTTCTCTTATTATTTACAATCTTAAGACAATCTCTTTTACACCTAAGACCCCCTAGAGCTTCAATCTCACATCTAAATAATTTTCCATCCAACTCAAATTCAATTACTTATGGGATTTACACCTGCATTTTAAAAGAAACTGACATCCTGACATTCATACGAGGCTATGTGTACCTAGTGTCCTTAATTTGAATTATTTTACGAATAGGTTTTAACAATTAAGGCATGAAAACCCACATTTGAGGAGGTACATTTTTAACATTGATCCACCCTGTAACAAAGCATAACAATATTTCCTTCTATGTAATTTTGGGTGAACATACAACTACTTTAAATGGTGTTCCCCAATATTCCAAAAATCTTTCTCTAACACTCTCTTTTGCATGCTATGATTTTTAAGAAAGATAACAAATAAGCCTTTTTGAATCATTCTACAAAAGTAAATATAAATTTCCTTTTTTTTCCTCACACACTATTTAGCCAATTATCAAAGAATTTCCTTGTAGAAAAATTATTATCCTTACGAGCAAGAAAGACAATAGTATTCTTAAGCCTAGTTTCCTCTTTCTGTTGGAAAAATGTGTCTCAATCTTGTAATTATATACGGTTTATTGTTGATAGGATGTATATATATTTCCTAGTTACACTGATAGGTATATACAATGGCATAAGGGGGGGAAGAGTGGGATGCGTATAAACAATTTTTTGTTAACTTTTCCAGGAAACTACTAAAATGGTCGACATACATTAGATAAATGATACATTGTAAATCTAGATCATTAATTATTAGGTTTTAGATCTAATGGTGGATATTTTGTTGGTTTTTCTTTCCCTAGAATGTAATCCTATTTTATGAGGGGGTTGTATTACGACTGCGGTAGGTAAAGAGATGGTGATGTATTCTAAGAGTTTGATAGCAGTTGTGTTGTCTCTTGATCTTTGAGTGGTGATACTCCTGTGATAAGCTTGCTCTGCAAGTATATTGTAATCTTTTTGGTTTATTGAATAATATATTGGGAGGCTTTTGGAGTGTGGGGTTTTTCTCCCAAAAGGTTTTTCCCCATGTAAATCACTATGTCATGGTATGCATGATATTTATGTTTATTTATGTTTAAGTTTCTATAATTGTTAAATATATGTAAATGTTTTGCATTATTCTCCTCTCAAGATTAGTGTAGGAAGTTGTTCCACTACCTTAGCTTCCTTACAAGTGGTATCAGAGCTTGATCACCTTTGGTTTCAGTTGTGGGTTGTTGGATTTTTTGGACTAATCCAGGTTTGAGTGGGAATTTGTGCATAAGAGATTTTGTGATCGTGTTGCAGGAATTTTTAGATGGCAAGTTAATCAGGGAGAATAGAGGTAGATAAATTTTCTTAAAATATTTTTGAGATGTGGAAGCTGAAGATGGAGGATTTGTTGATAGATTGAGATTTGTGAGATGTTGTTGATGAGAATGTTTCAAGGCCTGAAGATCCTACTTAGGCTACTCAATATGATGTTATGGAATGTAAAGCCAAGGTTCTAATCAGATTATGTTTAGCAGACTTTGTTTTAATTAATTTCCATGAGGAGACCTCTGCACAGAAACTATGGAAGAAGCTTGGTGCGATGTATTAGGCCAAATATTTAGTGAACAAGATTTTCTTGAGGAAGAAGTTGTATTCCTTGAGAATGGAAGAGGGTGGATGAATCACAAACCACCTAGAAGCATTCAATATGATGGTGGCTCAATTGGCATCATTTGGTGTCAAAATGGATGAGGAGGAGAAATGTTAGATCTTGCTTTCTTCTTTGCCTAATTCATGGGATTTTCTTGTTATGGCTATTAAGAATTACTTACAGCCAATTTTGAAGATTAAAAAGTGTAGTGGAGTTATTTTCTTCACAGAAGAGATGAGGAGGAAAGGTATCGAGTCATTGCCAAGGAGACCCCTAAATGTTAAATTAAGGAAGGCATAAGGAAAAAGAAGAATGAGAAGCATGGCAAATCCAAGTCTAGGGAGATCTAAAATCCTAGAAAGTCAAATTTATTTGCTAGAATTGTGGTAACTTTGGACATGTTTGTAGGGAATCTGAAAGAAGCGAAGGAAATAGAAAGGGTGGTCACGATTCTGAATTAAAGGAAGATGGTGATGCATTCCTTGTAGCTTTGGCAACTCATGCAGTTAATGATGCATGGTTAATTGACTCAGGTGCATCTTTCCATACGACCTTTAATAGAGATTGGTTTTTTGAATATGAAGAATTTGATGGAGGTAAGGTGTACTTGGGTGATGATTCTCATTTAGACATTATTGGTCGTGGTAAAGTTAAAATCAGATTTCTTGATGGTAGAATAAAAAGGATTAATAGTGTGTTGCATATCCCTAGATTAGCATGAAATTTGTTATCTATGAGAAAACTAATAGATGTCAATGTGGAGGTAGTATTTTATGATGTAGGATGCAAGACAATCAAAGTTTCTATGGTGATTGCTAGAGGTGTTAAATATGGCACATTGTATAAGCTTGATGCATGCACTGTTGAGTGCAATAGTACTTCTGTGAAAAGCAAGTCTGTGGAAGAAGTGAAGGTTTCACCTTCAGCAGATGGCCATGGCTTTTGGGTACCCAAGGGTGCTATTTCTTCTGAGACAAAGTTACCTATAGAGAAAACTATGTTATGGCACCAGAGACTTGGCCACATTGGAGA
The DNA here is from genome assembly GCA_007258455.2 of Sequoia sempervirens. Taxonomy (NCBI): domain Eukaryota; kingdom Viridiplantae; phylum Streptophyta; class Pinopsida; order Cupressales; family Cupressaceae; genus Sequoia; species Sequoia sempervirens. The sequence goes on along the minus strand of VDFB02245832.1, from coordinate 5,047 downwards.
AAAGGATCTAAGGACCTTGAAAAATAAAAACCTCATTGAAGGTTTGTCTGATTGTAATCTTGAATCCAATTTTTGTGAGCATTTCATTTATGGAAAACAAAGTTTCGTTCAGTTTTACTCCAGTTCTCATAAATCTTGTGGTGTATTGGATCTTAATCATTCTGATGTGTTTGGTCTTGTAGATGTTCCTTCGATTGGTAAATCCACATATTATGTTTCATTTATTAATGATTATAGTAGGACATGGGTATATTTTCTAAAGAGTAAATCTAAAGTTTTCAGACGATTTAAAGAATTTAAAGCAATGGTTGAGTTGCAGACTGGAAAGAAAATACTTTGTTTGAGGACTGATAATGGTGGTGAATTTTTTTTTAGGAAAAAGGCATATATGTCGATAAATGGTGGTGAATTTTTCTCTAATGATTTTGATAAATTTTGTAAAGATTGTTGTATTCATAGACACAAGATAACTTTGTATTCTCCACAATAGAATGGAGTTATAGAAAGAATGAATAGGAAACTGATGGAGAAGGTTAGGAGTATGTTGAGTGGTGTTGGCCCAAAACAAAGTTTTTGGGCTGAAGTTGTTGCCACTTCCTGTTACCTGATTAACAAGTCTCCTACATTAGCTCTTGTCGATAAGATGCCTATAGAGGCATGGTCAATTTGCAAGCCTTCATTAAGACATCTTAGAGTTTTTGGTTGTGAGGCATATGCACATATGCCAAAGGAGAAGCGAATAAAGTTGGAGAACAAGGTTGTGAAATGTATCTTCATCGGATACAGTTATAGTGTGTGAGAAAGGATACAAGCTTTGTGAGAACTTGTAAAAAGGTGTATATATAGAAGTGTTATTTTTTTAGAGAAACTAAGCCTTCTTTGTTACATTGCAGCCAAAACAAAGTAAATAGGAAGATGTGATTCAATTTCCTTCCTACACTTGAAAGTTGAATCAAGGCCCAGGATGAGCAAGAAGTTGAGGGAGGAAGCTTATGGATCTTGAGAGGAGGAAGAACCTCCAACTCACCTTGTTCATTAGATCTACAGATAGACAACCACTAGAAAGGTATACACATTGATTGGAGATATATTTTTTCTTTGAATACTAACATGGATAGACAGATCTGTAGAAGGCATTAGGTATGAATGATGCAAAATCACGGAAGATTACTTTATGGATGAAGAAATGACATCTTTGAAAAATTACATGGGATGTTGTACCATTGTCTAAAGGACAAAAAACACATTGGTTACAAATAGGAATTGTCCAAAGAAAAATATGGTTCATATGGAGGTGGCCAAGAGGTACAAAGCAAGGTTGGATTCAAAAGTTTACTCTCAAGTTGAGGGTGTTGATTATGGTGAGATGTTTTCTCTTGTTGCAAAAATGGCATCCATTAGATTTTTTCATTCTATTGTTGCTACTTATGATTCAGAGGTTGAGCAAATGGATTTGAAAACTACTTTCCTTCATGGTGACTTGGAGGAGGATATTTATATGGCACTTAGCCAAAGCACTCGTGTGAAAGGTAAAAGTAAGTTGGTTTGCAAATTGAAGAAATATTTGTATGGCTTAAAGTAGAGTCTTAGGATGTGGTACAATAATTTTGATACATATGTGTTGAGTTTGGAATTTGAACGTTCTAAATCAGATCATTGTGTTTATTATATAGCTGATGGTGATCATTTTTTGTTTATTGCATTATATGTTGATGATATATTTATTTATTGGCAAAGGAAAGGAGATATGATTTTAAATTTGAAAATCTCAACTTATACTAAATTTGAAATGAAATATCTTGGTGCAATAGGCTATTCTTGGGATGGAAATTACAAGAGATAAGTGAAGCAATATGGCTTGGCCAAAGTAAGTATACCAATTCAATTTTACAAAGATTTAACATGCAGGATTGTAGACCATTGTGTGTTCCCCTTTTTGTTGGAACAAAGTTATCTATTTTAGATTGTCCACATCTCCATCAGAGATGGAAGACATAAGCAAAGTGCCTTACCAAAGTGTAGTTGAAATTTTATTGTATGTTATGGTTTGTACTAGACCATACATTTCCCAAGCAATGGGATTTCTTTCTAGATATATGTCTAATCCTAGTAGAGTTCATTGGGATGCAGTTAAAAGGGTCTTTAGATATTTTCCTAGTACTTCAAATTATTCCTTGTGTTATCATAGTAATGTGACTGAAGATGAGATTTCCCTTGATATTCATCGTTATGTGGATTTAGACTAGGCAGGTGATATTGATAGTAGACGATCCATCAATGCTTATGTGTTTATATTATTCGGTGGTGAAATCAGTTGGATGAGTAAGCGGAAGATTGTGGTTGCTTTGTCCACTATTGAAGAAGTGTATAGCAGCTACTCATATGTAAAATCCATTTGGCTTAGAGACTATGTTGATAATAGAATAAAACAAAGGGTGCAGTGACAATTTATTGTGGCGGTCAGTCGCGATATGCCTAATGAGGAGCAAACATTTCTTGCTACGACCAAACACATTGATTTACAATATCATTTTGTTTGAAATATGGTCAAAGATGGTAGGGTGAAGTTGGTTAAGGTAGATACTTTGATGAATGTTGTTGATTCTTTAACTAAGCATGAGAGCACAGAGAAGTTTAGATGGTGTTTAGAGATTATGGGCCTTTCGGCCCCCAGCAATTAAGATACAATGTTTACTTCCTCCCGTTACAGTTGCAACGTGTTCAACAAGTGGGATATTTGTTGGTAAAATGTGTCTCAACCTTGCAATTATATACGGTTTATTGTTGATAGGATGTATGTATATTTATATATATATATTTCTTAGTTACATCGATAGGTGTATACAATGACATAAGGGGGGAAGAGTGGGATGCATGTAAACAATTTTTTGTTAACCTTTTTAGGAAACTACTAAAATGGTCGACATACATTAGATAAATGATACCTTATAAATCTAGACTGTTAATTATTATGTTTAGATCTAATGGTGGATTTTTTTTGGCCTGCCTTGCCCTAGAATGTAATCATATTTTATGAGGGAATTGTATTACGACTGTGGTAGGTAGAGAGATGGTGATGTATTATGAGAGTCTGATAGCAATCGTGTTGTCTCTTGATCTTTTAGTGGTGGCTTGCCTCTGGCAGAAGCTTGCTCTGCCAAATTATGTGTAATCTTTTTTATTGAATATGTTAGGTGGTTTTGGAGTGTGAGGTTTTCTGCTCCCAAAGGGATTTCCCCCATGTAAAATCCCACTATGTCATGGTATGCATGATATTTATGTTTATTTTTGTTTAAGTTTTTGTAACTATTAAAGATCTGTAAATGTTTTCCATTATTCTCCTCTCAAGATTAGTGTAGGAAGTTGTTACGCTACCTTAGCTTCCTTACACTTTCTTAACTACATTTAGCATTTCCTCATTGGGGTTTACTCTTAGAACCTTGGGAAAAAGAGGGTCCTTACCTCTGTCATTTCTTCCTACAGATGACGACCCTTCCACAATCTCCTTTGAACCCCACATTGAATTTTTCAATTTCTAAAGGCGCCTCTGGTTCTTCCATTTGCAATGCTTCTTTGAAAGTTTTAATTCCTTCATTGTTATTGATGACCTCCCCACCACTATCAAAATACAAGATAGAATCCATATATGCTTATACAAAATCAATTAATACATATGTGTGAGCAAACACACAATCCCCCAAAAAGTACAAACTATACCCTATCCCAACCAGATGAACTTCAATTTAAAAATCTAAACAATGAACAACTTTCCCTACATGCACATGAGATTTGACACCTCAGAACAAAGAACCTAGAAAAAAGAGAAACGAGCCTTGTAAAACAAGGCAACTAAGGGCATGAAACCAGAGGAAAGTAGAGGCTCACAATAGACATCACATGGAAAACATTGATTCATCTCCCACACACACCCACCAAAGCCTCCAACCCATGTGTATTAAAAAAAAATAGGTCACACAAATATATGACTTCCAAGAGACTTGAACAAAAAGGGTGTGTAAAAGAAATGAAGTTGCAACCTTTAGACACTCAACCACCATATATTTGATATATCCAACTACTTTCAATACTTTACAATGTTCTTGAGAGAAGTGTCAAGGATATGGAATGTTATTAGAGGAAGTATATAATATGCAAGGGGGAAAAAGGATAGATAATAAAAAGCATACCTACAAGCAAGGAAAATTGTTACAAGTGTGTGTTTTAATAAAGCATGCAGTTATATATGTATTAACCTTTTGCCTTGGTAAATAAAAAGTATGCAGGTGTAAATCAATGGAGTCGCCATTATGACATTAAAATCTTGGCATTAAATTAAAAGGCATGGGTTTTGAATCATTTTAGAGAGTAGTCAATCTCTGGAGGTCAATGGTTGTTAAGAACTCAAACATATTAAAACATTTCAATATTACCACAAGTGCCAAAACATCACAAAGATTACAAATTAACACACACAACCTTTGCAACAAAATTTATGAGGGGGTAACTAAATGTATGCCTTTAATTTTAAATTCCTTCTCAAACAATAATCTTATAGGTTGACTTTGTGGGCATTTAAATTTCCCCTCTTTTATTCTCTACTTCTCTTCTATATATGTAATGTGTACATCAAGGGAGACCATGTTGGATATTAAAATCTTGATGTAAAATTAAAAAGCTAAGGTTTTAAATCTTTAGAAATTAATTGATCTCTCAAGACCAATGACTATTGAGCACTCAAACATATTAAAAGACTTCAAGATTCTTGCAAGCACAAAAACATCATGAGATTACAAATTAAAACATGTGACATCTATAGCAATAGTTATGTGGGGCAATCACATTTATGGCTCCATATTTCAAAATCCTTCTTAAACAAGAATTTAACAGGGCAAGTTAGTGAGCATTTAATTTCCCCATCTTTTCTTCACTACTCTTCTATATTTGTAATGAATTGATTGAAAAAAGGAGGAACTCTTACAAAATCATGTTCTTTGAAACCTTGTGAAAAGGAGTTATCTTTCTTTTGTATTTTTATTTGTATGTTTAA
>VDFB02245830.1:0-17208 GCA_007258455.2 Sequoia sempervirens | reverse complement strand
TGTTCTAGTATAGTCAGTTGTCTGTGGATTGGGAGAAATGTTTCTACTTTGTAGTCCTCTGCTATTTTGTTTCGGATCTTGCAGAACTGGAATATGTCTTATAATGTTGTTCTCTGAGTTCTGGCAAAGATTTGTGTGGTTTGGTGATCTAAAACTTAAGTTTCAAAGTAGTTGTATGTGTCTACATAGTCCAGATGGACTGATGAAAGGAGTTCGGTATTCAAAGGCCGTTACACTTGCTGTAGATGTATCTGAAGGAACCTGAGATGTGTTCTCATGCATAATGAAGCGTGTTGTGTTGTTTGTGTGTTATCTTCTTGTTGGAAAGCGTGTACACTAATGTTCATTTGCATTTTCATTAGGTTTAGCTGACCTGGTGTTCACACTACATACGAACACTAAATTTTATTTAAGGAAGTGTGTGGTTGATCTGAGACATTATTTTTGGTCTTTCTTAAGTGTTTTATTGGTCCACTCGCATTCCTTTCCATCGTAGGAATGTTGAGTTGCCAACCTAATTTGAATTTATGAAATGAAGCTTATGTGGCCGACCTTCGAGAAAGTTTCTAAGGTTGAAGATGGTATAAATGCAAGTTGAATTGTGAAGAATTCAATGATGCAAAGTAACGAAGTAAGCCACAAATAAAAGTGCAAGAGTGTGCGAAAGTGGGTTGAGGTAGCAGTACTTCATTGTGTTAGATTCCTGAAGGCAGTGAGTTGAAGGGTTCTACAATATTCTGATTAAGGATGAGGATGTGTGTAAATTATTGTGGTGGATATTTTGTTTTCTTTTGTATCGGTAGGTAGTGAGCCTCCCTATCAAATAGTGAGTCCTTTCTGTAGGTAGTGAGCCTTTGTTTTTGGATAGTGAGTCCTCTTTTGGGTAGTGAGCCCTTAGCAATGAGCCTTTGTATTTGGTTTTCTATCTTTTTATATTGTGAGTTAATTCTCACCGTGGTTTTTCCCTCATTGGGTTTTCCATGTAAAATCTAGTGTTCAGTGTGTTGATTTTACTTTTTGTTATTTGTATTTCATGTTCATACTTAATAATAGAACAGTGTGGTTGTGAAATTGATAAGTGTTGAAGTTTTGAGTTTAAATTTGGTGACAACTAATTCACCCCCCCTCTCAATTGTCTTACGCCTTTTAACAAACTCTTCCAAGGCATAATTTTTAGGCACATTGGAAGACTTAAAATTCATTAGGAACAAAGGGGAACAATGATACAAGAATTTGACCTTCCAATTGTTTGTTCAACAACCAAGTATATTTGTAGCCATATAGATGTTTGCCTTTGACTCCAATTGCAAGCAATGGTTCTTGTTAAATGGAGAAATTAGACAAATGAGCACAGTCCATGACATATAGTATGCTATTCATAAACATGAAACACAGAAGGATACAAAAAAACCAGACCAATGTGATAAATTTTTGCAAACATCCAGACATTAAATGTAAAATTTTGTGAGTTTCGCTAATAAGCTGCTAGCCACTCAAGCAATGAACACATAGTTAATGCATCAAATGCCTCCACAGTCATTTTCCTTTAAGCAAATAAGCCAAATAGAGCGACACAATTTTTTTTTGCAAACATCTAGACATTAAATCCAAATTTTACAAGCTTTGCTGCCAGGCTAGTCCCTATGCAAGAAATGAATCCAGAGTCAATGAATTGTATGCCTCTACAACGAACAATTCCTTGCTCAAAGATCTAAAAGAGTATTGCTTTATGTAGCAACAATAGTCTACTAGATATTGGTATTGGTCCCTATCACTAACATCAGCGTATCATGTTCCTTAAGGCACTTTTCGTTGTCGTTTCTTTGCTAAAAAATGTTTAATGCATTTCCTATGTTTTGTTATAAAGTGAATGATAATGGTTATTGATTTAGCCACAAAAACTAAGTTATTGGGAAAATTATTCAAACAAAACTCTATGGCTCCTCTAGCATTCAAGGGCTCAACAAACTTAACAAACATGGAAGAGGGGAATCCAGAGCTAGAAACACACAAGTTTCTCTACATACAATAAACAAATAAGAATTAGCACAAATGAAATCAACCACTTCTTTGAAATCTCATGCATTACCTATGCATTCGTAGCTTGTGTACCCACAAGCCCACCTACAAATCTTGCACAATTTGCATTTAGTAGACTATTATTTTTGATGCACCACTCATACCATTTAATGCATTAAACATGCTTTGATTGCTTCAATACTTGCCACCCCGCCACCAAAATCCAGTAATTAAATAGTTGAAAAATATATAATGTTTTCCTATTTTTCGTAATTTACTTTAACAAAATTGAATAATAGGCCTACTCCAACCAATGGAAAAAGAGATAAGTTGTTTATTATCTCTCAATTGCAAATGAAACTATTGCAATAGTAACCTACTCCTTGGGTTCAACTGTTCCATGTATCTTGGTTTCATGGCATATGCCACCCACTATACCCATTTGTACAATCAGGCCTTATAACAACAAACAATACTTCTAGGCGTAGTAGGACAAAAGTATTGATATCAGGACAAGGGAAGTCACTTAAGTGACTTTGTAGAATGAATACAGTTGCATTGATATAGTCCTCTGCCCCCTATTTAAATTAGAAGCATTTAGAGGCCAGACAGTTTACTGAGCTACAACAATTGATTTACAAAATATTTTTCACAAAATTTGCAGATCAAGATTTGTAGAATGTATAATAAAACTTAAATGTAAGTTTCTAGTATATGTTGATTAATTTTAGTTGAAATTTAGAGTTTTGTATAGAACACAAAAAAGCAGAGCAAATGAAATAAAGTACTATATCATGTGAAAAGCAAAATATAGAGGGTAGAGTTTGTTATTGATATTGTGAAATTCGTTTATTGTTTTTGTGCACTAAAATTTGTTGGAACGAGTGTATATTAAAATTCATATTTTTTGTGTGCTTGTTAAATAATATTAATAAATTTTTATATAAAAATAATTCAGGAATTTAAATTGGTTTAGTATGAAGGTGGAAGGCTTAGCTTGATATAGTCTGAATGCTAAGATTTTGATGGCTGTGGAGCTGTCTTGAGAGCTAGGAGCGCGTGCTATGCTCTGCTCGTCTTTTTCATGTTTGTTTCATTTGGGGGAGCTCACTGGGGGGTCTTTTTTGTGTTTTTCGGGATCTGGAGGTGGTCAGACAGGGGTTGGGCTTCCTCCTTGCTGTAGCTGGTCATTTTTCTGGCCATTTTTTGGTGTGTGGGTTTCTTTTAACGAGTGGTGCACGGCGGTTTGGGCATTTGGGGCCGACTGCCTTGCCTTTTCCTCTCCTTTGATTGGTGCTTGGGCTCGTTGAGCCATGGAGAATCAGGGTCTTGTTTCTTCCCATGATTCAGAGATGGTAGATCCATCTTCTTTGTTGCTTGCTAGTAACAAGGATCAGATTGAGTTTCCTCCTTCTGGGGAGGGTGCTTCCTCGTCTAAAGGGACGTTTTGAATTAAAAAAGTAAATGGATGTTTGGAGAGATCAGAAGATCGACCCATTTTGGTTATTCAACCTGAGCAAGTTTCAGAGGATGTTGATTACTGGTGTAATCATGCCCTTATTTGTAAATTCTTGGGCCTTCGTCTTTCTCTTCCTGTGCTGGAATCATGGGCACGTCGGGTTTGGAACCCTGAAGGAGATATGGAGATTCTCTTAGCGGCTAATAACTATTTCCTTGTTATCTTTTCATGCATGGTGGACAGGAATAGGGCTTTTGAAGGTGGCCCTTATTTCTTTAACCAGGTTGGGCTTTTCATTAAGCCTTGGCATATGGGCTTCAACTCTGGTGAAGAGATCCCCTCGCGGGTGCCCATGTGGGTTCGTTTGCCGAGGCTCCCGTTGGAATTTTGGAGGGAAGATATCCTTCACTCAATCTCTTTGCTTCTTGGGAAACCTGTTGGATTGGCTTCACAGACTCAAAATCGTAAGGTAATTTCTTATGCCCATATTTGTGTTGAAGTTGATTTGAATAATCCATTACCAAACTCTATGGAAATTTGCATGGGTTCTTCTTCCTGGATCCAGCAGTTGGATTACGAAACCCTTCCCTTTAGATGCAAAATCTGCCATGAATATGGTCATCTACATCGTAGATGTCCCAGATTGAAATCTTCCCCCTTGGCTGCCTCTAGACCTCCTAGGATGGACAAGGGAAAGGCTCCAGTGTCTGATGGACCTGTTGACTCAGAGGGATTTACCCTAGTGAAATCCCGTAATAAAGGCAAAGGCAAGAAGAGAACTTGGATGGATAGACAGAATGATGGCACTTTTAACAGGTTTGAGGCTCTTGATAGCATGGTCCAAGAAGATGGAATTCCAGTTGAGCTCTCTTCTAGGGCTAAGGGTTAGATAGAGATTCAGGATGCGGACGCAAAGAAGGAGGAGCTGATTTCATCTTCTGGGGATCAACAGGTTGGTCAGCCGGCTATGGACTTGCCTCCTCAAGTTCAGAATATTGATGTTCTCCAGGTATCATAGGTTCCGTTGGGTACTACTGATTTGGCTCCTAGTCCCCCTGTTTCTAAGGGGTCAGTGGATCTTGTGAAGGGTTTTAAGGCTCCTCCTGCCTTAGGCTTGCAACAAAAATCTTTTAAAAAGGGGCCTCTAGACAAACTGTCAAGGAGTGGAAGGAAGACTGATCAAGAGAAAGTTAAGATTATGGGTGATACTTTGGTTGAGTCTGGGTTTGTGAAACCCATTGATTCCCACTTCTCCCATCCTCATAAATGATTGTTTTATCATGGAATGTAAGGGGGTTGAACAGCATCCCTAGACAAAACGCTGTTCGTAGATTAATTGAGTCTCAGGCTCCGGATGTGGTCTTTATTCAGGAAACCAAGCTTACTGTGGATGGTTTGGATAATTGTGCTCTGCGTATCTGGCCCCAAGGCTACTGTCAAGGGGTGGGGGCTTTGGGTTGTTCTAGGGGGGTGGCTTGCTTCTGGAACCTGCGAAAAGTCTCCCCTTTATGGTGGATCTCTAGTCGGTCTTCCATCTCTATGGTTGCTTCCAATTTTGAAACTAGAGAAAGATGTCTCTTCTCCAATATTTATGCTCCTACTGATCTTCCAGGTACGACACATCTTTGGGCTCATATCAGTTTTGTTCGTTCTTTGGACCCTTTTCTCCCATGGATTATGGCTGGTGATTTTAATGTTGTTATTAGTTTGGATGAAAAACGTGGTGGGTTAACCAAGTTGGATCCGTCTTCTCTTTTGCTCAGAGATAATATTGGCTTCCTAAATCTTGTTGATGTGAAGCCAATCAATGGAGTTTTTACTTGGAATAATAGGAGGTGTGGTGATGAGGCTATCTCTGAACGACTTGATAGATTTCTGGTTTCCTGTTACTGGATGAGCAACAGGTGGACTACCAGTTCTGAAATTTTGGATTGGAGAGGCTCTGATCACTGGCCTATCAAACTCTCTGTCTCCCCTTATGGAGTCACCAAGAACCCTTCTTTCAAATTTCAGTTGATGTGGTTACGTGATCAATCCCTTCGGGATCTTGTGCTGGATTGGTGGTATGAAGGGCTTCCTGCCCATGGGAGGGCTATGTACACTTTTAGTAAGCGGCTTCAACATGTGAAGTATAGGCTTAAGAGGTGGAATAAACAATGTTTTGGGAACCTTCATGCTCAGAAGTTTGCTGCTTAGTTCCAAGTTGGATAGTATTACTCGTCAGATTCGTGACCATGGGTTGTCCTCTGCCCTGTTGAATGTTGAGTCCTTGGCTCTTAAGGGCTTAGAAGAGTGGGAGCTTCGGGAGGAGATTTTCTGGAAGCAAAAATCCTGTATTGATTGGCTTCAGGAGGGGGACAGGAACACGACCTTTTTTCATAACTCGGTTAAGGCTCGTAGACAGGGGAACTCTATTTCTACTCTTGTTTCGAGTGATGGGGCCCAACTCTCGTCTTGTAGTGAAATTTCCAGGGAAGCTGTCAACTATTTTTCCAATCTGTTTTCTAGGGTGGATCTTGATGCTAGATTCTGAGGAGAGGGCCATCTTGGATTGTATTCCTTGCTTGGTTTCAGATGAGATGAATAGGGCTCTCTTGTGTCCAATCTTGTTACCTGAATTGGAGAAAGTTGTGTTCAGCATGAAAAAAGGTAAAGCTCCTGGCCCAGATGGGTTTCCGATTGAGTTCTTCCAGGAATTTTGGGAAATAATAAAGTATGATCTTCTTGAGGTGGTTCAGGAATCTCTTAGGAACAAACAAATGCTTAAGTCTTTGAATTCTACTTTTTTGGCTCTCATACCTAAGAAGGAGGGGGCCAATCAGATGGATCATTTTAGGCCTATTGCTTTATGCAACGTTGTCTATAAGATCATCACCAAGTTGATTGCTGAGAGACTCAAACCTCTCCTTGGTGCTTTGATTTCTGTTGAGCAGGGAGGTTTTGTGGAAGGAAGACAAATCTTGGATGGTGTTGTGATTGCTACGGAAGCTATTCACTCTATGGCTTCCTCTAAGGAGAAGGCGATGTTCATTAAGCTTGACATGGCTAAAGCTTATGATCGAGTGAGCTGGGAGTTCTTACAGAATATACTCTTGGCTTTTGGCTTTGAGGAGGAGTGGGTGAATTGGGTTCTCAGTTGTGTGACCTCGTCCTCCTATTCTGTTCTCATTAATGGGGAACCTTCTAATTGGTTTAGTGCTTCTCGGGGACTTCGGCAAGGGGACCCTCTATCCCCTTATCTTTTCATTATCATGGCGGAGGGTCTTGGTAGATTTATTAAATCTCAGGTGCAGCAAGGTCGGATACACGGCTAGAGCTGGAACAATGTTCTCCCTCCATGTTCTCATCTTCAATTTGTGGATGATACTGGATTGATGGGTTTGGCAAGAATTAGTGAGGCAGTGAACTTCAGGAGAGCTTTGGACATCTACTTTAATGATGATAAATCTTCCATTTATTTCTTTAATACTCCTCGGCTCATTCAAAACAAGATTGCTAGGATTCTTAGATTTCAAATTGGCTCTCTCCCCCTGATGTACCTGGGGATTCCTTTGGCTCTGGGACCTCAACGGAAAGACTTTTGGCAGGGGATTTTGGATAAGTTCCGGAGTAAGGTTAGTCATTGGACTTACAGGTGGCTCTCTTCAGCTGGGCGAGTGATCCTCCTAAAAGCTGTGGTGCAGTCTCTCCCTATTTATAGGTGTTGTGTGCAGAGTCCCCCTGCCTCTTTTGTGAGGGATTTTGATGCTCTTTCTCGGCAATTCCTTTGGTCAGGCAACCTTCTCTCCTCGAAGTGGAGTTTAGTCAAGTGGGAGTCTGTCTGTAGACCGAAGCACGCTGGGGCCTTGGTCTTAGGTCTGTGGCTCTTGTGGTTAAAGCCTTGGCGGCTAAGCTGTACTGGAGATGGTGCAATAATCAGGATCAGGTTTGGGCTAAGATTCTTTCTCTCAAGTACTTTCCTGGTGCTGAGAGCCAGGATGTGCCACGGCTTGCTTTGATTGGTAAAGGTTCTTGCATTTGGGATACTCTTAAGCTGGGGGCTCAACTTGTTAAGAATGGTCTTTTCTGGATTTGTAATAAAGGCTCTGATGCTCTATTTTGGCTGGACTCTTGGGATGGCCACCCTCCCATTCTCTCTTGCTTCCCTCAGCTTCAGTCTCTTGGCCAGTTGTTCGCTGATGCTGGTTGGATCAAGGTGGAGCATTTTAAAACAGTTAAGCGTATTGGTCAATTGGAGGTGTCTTGTTGGAAGGATCCACAGGAGTGGCCTGTGGGCGGTTCTGATGAGGATTGTGTTGCTCTGTCTAAGATCTTGGAGGGCAGGCTTTGCAGCTCTCTGAATGAGAGGGACAAGTTGGCATGGAGTCCCAGCCCAAAAGGTAAATTTACTGTTGCTCAAGGTTATGCTGTGCTTGATGGGAACTTACATGGTCCTGCTGAGGTACCCTGGTGGAAGAAGGTTTGGAACAACTTTTCTTGGCCCAAGTGTAACTTCTTTTTATGGTTGGTTGCCCAACGGAGATGTCTCACTTGGGAGAATCTCCGCAAACGGGGGTTTCAGGGACCTTCCATTTGCTTTCTTTGTTCGTGCAGTGAAGAATGTTCTTCCCATTTGTTCTTTCTTTGCCCCTTTTCTCGTGAGATTTGGCACAAATGGTGGGAGGCTTGGCATCATGGTTGCATTCATGCTTCCTCCCTTATTGAGTTTTGGGAGAGCCTGGGCAGACCTCCTGCAAAGACTCTTTTTCTTCAAGTGGCCTGGACTATTGGGCCTATTTTCATTCTTTGGAACCTTTGGCTGGAAAGGAATCGTAGAGTTTTTTGTGATTCCAAACTAGAAAGTGGCCAATTGTGGACGAAGATTATCAGCAGGCTTCAAGAGACTATTTCTGCTAAATGTGATATGTCTGAAAGTATTGATCTTGGGGATCTTGCGGTTGTGCGGGATTTGAACCTGGGGGATAGTAGTAGGGGTTGCACTGCTGGTATTAAGCCTCGTCATGTCAAGAAACGGGTCTGCCGTGATGGGAAGTGGGCGCCTCCCCCGGTTGGGGTCCTAGAGATTAATACTGATGGTTCTTCTCGTGGGAACCTTGGGCATGCTGGTATTGGAGGTATTGGTAGAAGTAAAGATGGTGATGTTGTTTTTTGCTTCTCTGTCTATAAAGGACATTACTCTAATAATCTAATGGAGGCCCTTGCTATTAAGATTGCTATTGAGCGGGGTTGCTCCTTAGGCTGGAGGAGGATTATCTGTGAGTCTGACTCTCAGATTGTTGTGGATATGTTGAATAACCAGAGATTGGATGGTGTTAGCTGGCATTTAGCCTCGTTGGTCAGACAGATTTTAAGTGTTTGCAGTTCCTTGGAATCTATCTCTTTTTGTCACATTCCTAGGGAATGGAACTGCGTGGCTGACTGCTTGGCGAAGTGGGCCTCGGAGAATGGGGATGGCGGAGAATGGGGATGGCTGGGATATTAGTGAAAGGGATGAGTTACCTCCAGATTATCTTGGAACTTTGGAGAGATTTTTACTGGATGACAAGACTATGTAGTGTTGTTGTTGGTTGTACTCCTGTTTTATTGGGCCTTTGGCTTTTGCCTTGTATCTCGGTTTTGATTGAATAAATTTTTTCCCTTCTTTAAAAAAAGAAAAAGTATGAAGGTGGAGAGTTTATTTGTCAAGATAGTAATAGGGAAATGGGCAAAGTGAATGTCATATTGAGAGAAACAAAGAAGGCTATATTTAAAAAAAAGATTTACTAAACATAGTTATTTGTTAACATATAAATCGTTTTGACTAGATATGAAAGACATATAAAATAAAAATATTAGTAATAAGTTAAAAATTTAAAAGCATTTTACAAAGTGGAGATATTAAAAATATAAAAGTATTTTATTTTATATTATATACAAGACATATAAAATATAAATATTAGTAATAAGTTAAAAATTCAAAAGTATTTTATCTTCTTCAGTGCTATATTATTTTTGAATATTTTAACCATCTATATATTTTTATAATATATTTAAATACTATTTTTAAATTTGATTCATTCAGTTAACTAAACTAATTATAACTAATTTTATTTACCCTGAATTTAGAAAAGAACATATGCCCATGCAAAATAGGCCAAAAAAAGTAAAGTCAATAGGAATAACAACTTTATAGATAGACTGGAGGTTTAAATATTAATTAATTTCCTTTCAAATATTAATGGACTTACATCATTGAAAAGTCCCTCCAAAAACAATATGGTGAGGCTAGTGGTGCGGAGCAATCCCAATACCTCGTAGTGTGTTGATGGTGAACAGGTGTAAACATAAATGCTTATCTATGCCTCGTTGTGTTGCACACCTTCTAGACGTCGACTAAGTGCATGGATAGTGAAAATGGCAAGGGTGTTATATGTAAACGTGTGACAATATAGACTTGAAACAAATTTATCCTTTGATTGATGCATTATAATATGATCTACAAAGTCTGTGAAGAACGTTGGGGCACAAAGAAGTGTTTATTGTTTCAAAGGAAAAGGACATTTGTAGAAGAACAATCAAATATTGCAGAATGCCATAGAGATGAGTTGTTATTGCCTTGTAGAGTATCAAATATTCAATGTACAAGAACTTCACTATTTGGTAAAACAAATGGAGATGGCTATTACTGTATTGTTTAGAAAACCTAACTTAGAAATCGTACCAAAGTAAGAGTACATGACATATGCTATGTATGTCGTAAACATGAAACAGTAAAAGCTGTGAAGCAAGCTACGTATGGAAAACTAAATGCTCTAGGCAAGGTCTTGTTAACTGTGAATGCATCAAATGCATTGTTTTACATGTAACAACCCTATCATTCTTACCCTCCATGTAACTAGTCCACATGTACAAGGTATGTGAAACGTCAAAGCATACACATGCCTTCCTATTTACACCTATTTAGCATTCTAACCTTTGGGCTAAAAAAGCATTGCTTGTGGGAAATTTGCTCAAACAAAACTCACTATAGAAATAAAATTACATATTTTTAGATTATTGAATTTGTCCCACCAGTTGACCATATCAAATGCAAATCCAACAACTATGCTTGTATTGGCATAGTAATGCATTAACCATGCATTCGCTGCTTTGTGATGCATTAGAGATATTTTCCAAAATTTATCACGTGCTTCAATTTTGCTAATTTGCTTACAAGAAAATAAATATTAAAGCCACTATAGTGAATAGCAAAACACATATGGGAAAATATACTTAAATTATACAATCTGATCGATGTTCAAAGCAAAACATTACATATGGATTAAATATCACATGTTTGCAATTATGCATAACTTTAAATGCAAAAGTAACTTATTTTTGGCCAAAAAATAGTTTCATGTTTATGAATTACATGGTATGCCATTCACTATACTCATCTGTCTATTTAGTAAGTGAAATTATTGAACCAGACCTCCCCTTTATTGTTCATAACTCTTCCAAGGCATAATTTTTAGGCACATTGGAGGGCTTAAAATTCATTGGAAACAAAGGAGAAGAATGATACAAGAATCTGACCTTCTATTTTCTAGTTCGACAACCAAAAATATTTGTAGTCATATAGAACTTTTCCTCTGACTCCAATTGGAAGCAATGGTGCCTGTCACATGGAAAAATTATACAAATGAGCATAGTACATGACATATAATATGTTATTCACAAACATGAAACATAGAAGCACATGATAAAATTTGCAAAAAAAAAAAAGACCAATGTGATAAATTTTTGCAAACATTCAGACGTTAAATACAAATTTTGTGAGATTTTGTTGATAGACCAATGGCTATCCAAGCAATGAATACATAGTTAATGCATTATAGGCCTCCATAGTTGACAAAATGACTTATAATATGTTATTCATAAACATGAAACATAGAAGCATATGATAAAATTTGCAAAAAAATAGATCAACATGATAATTTTTTGAAAACATTCAAACATTAAATACAAATTTTGCAAGCTTTGCTGATAGGTTGGTGGCTACTCAAGCATTGAATACATAGTTAATGCATTGAATGCCTCCACATATGTCAAGACCTTGCCCAAAGCATTTAGTTTTTCCTGTGATAATTTTTTTTGTTGCAATAGGCACCTACTCCTTTGCTTTAATTGTTACATGCTTGTGGGTTACATAGCATATGCCATTTACTGTACCCATTTGTTCCCTTTCCCTTGTAATAGAAAGCAATACTTCTAGTTATCAAGTATCATAAACAGACATACAAGTTGCTCACTAGTCGTGCATTGTTCCTAGAATAAAGAACATGGAAGAGGGGAACCTAGAGCTAAAAACACACAAGCTTTTCAAAAATATTTTAAACAATACAATTTGATTGGACAAACAACTGTTTCAAAGGCAGATTCAACAATTGCAATAGTAACTTGCTGCAACTATATTCATTCTACAAAGCCACTTAAGTTGAATCCCTTGTCTTGATATCGATACTCCTGCCTTGCTACGACTAGAAGTATTCTTTGTTGTTATAAGGCCTAATTGTACAAATGGGTATAGTCGATGACATATGACATAAAGTAGTTGAAGCCAAAGAGTAGGTTGCCATTGCAATGGTTTCATTTGAAATTAAGAGATAATAAACAATTTATCTCCTTTTCTATCGGTTGGAGTAGGCCTATTATTCATTTTTGTTAAAGTAAATTAGGAAAATAGGAGGACATTATATATTTTGCAAACATTTAATCACTAGGTGCAAATTAAACCAGCTTTGGCGGTGGGCTGATAGTCTATTAAATGCAAATTGTGCGAGATAATATGGTATTCATAAGCATGTAAGACAAAAGCACACGATTTTTTTTTCAAAAAAATAGACCAAAGCGATAAATTTTTGCAAACATCCAGACACTAAATACAAATTTTGCAAGCTTTGTTGATAGGCTAGTAGCTACTCAAGCAATGAATACATAGTTAATGCATTGAATGCCTCCACAATCAACAAGACCTTGCTTAGCAAAATTTATTGTGTGCTTTTGTGTTTCATGTTTATGAATAGCATGTTGTATGTCATGGAATTTTCTCATTTGTCTAATTGAAGTGGGGGACAAAGATCCATATCCTTGCAAATAGACTTGGTTCTTTAACAACAAGCTGTAAAGTCAGATTCTTGTATCATTCTCCCGCTTTGTTTGTAATGAAATTTAATTCTTCCAATGTCTCTAAGAATTATTTATTGGAAGAGTTGTGAACAATAAAGGAGAACACTAGTTCAAGAATTTGACTTTCCAAATAGATAGATGGGAATAGTGAATGACATGCCATGTAATTCATAAACATGGAACTATTTAAAGCATGTTGTTTTTGCAATAAAAAATATGCACAATTGCAATAATGGGATATGTAATTCATTGGTTAAATATTTACCACAATTTATAGTGCCTTTCTACTCTCCTAATTTTCTTAAACGAAAATCAATAATAGACCTAGTGCATTAATCATGCATTCATTGTTGTAGTGCCAACTAGCCCACTGACAAAGCTTGTGCAATTTGCATCTAGTGATTAGATATTTACCAAAATATATAATGTCCTATTTTCCTAATTTTCTTAAACAAAAATAGTAGACCTATTGCAAGACAACCAAATTTGATTTCCCAAGTAAGTATTAAAAATGCAAACGAGAAAATTAAGAATTGAATGCAAATTGTGATAGCTTTGGCAGCGGGGTGGTAGGTACTAAAGCAGTCAATGCATGTTTAATGCATTAAATGGTTTGACTGGTGGATAAAAAAAAATAGTCTATTAAATGCAAACTGTGCAAGATAATATGTTATTCATAAAAAGGAAACACAAAAGCACATGATAAAATTTACAAAAAAAAAAGACTAACGCGATAAATTTTTGCAAACATCTAGACATCAAATACAAATTTTGCAAGCTTTGCTGATAGGCTCATGGCTACTCAAGCAATGAATACATAGTCAATGCATTGAATGCCTCCATAGTCAATAATACCTTGCTCAAAGCATTCACTTTTTCTTGTGATAATTCTCGTTTGTTGCAATAGTCACCTACTCCTTGGCTTCAATAGTTCCAAATTTATCGTTTACATAGCATATGTCATCTACTGCGCCCATTTGTCCCCTTAGACCTTGTAACAACAAGAAATACTTCTAGTTATAAAGTATCATAAACAGACATATGAGCCACTCACCAATAGTGCAATGTTCCTAGAATAAAGAACATGGAGAGCTAAAAACACATAATCTTTTCAACAAATAACAAACAAACGAGAATTAACACAAATAAAACCCAACATTCCCTTGAGATTTCATGAATTAACTATGCATTCGCTGCTTGCATACCCACCAACTCTCCAACACATATCACATAATTTGCATTTAATGGATTAAACATGCATTCACTGCTTCAGGATTAAATATTTTCCAGAATATATAATGTCCCCCTATTTTCCTAATTTACTTAAATGAAAATGAATAATAGACCTACTCCAACCGATAGAAAAAGAGATAAAACATAATTTTCAAACACGAAAAAATTTGTCCTTAAATCCCAACTATAGAAAAAATACAAAAATATTTTAAACAATACAATTTAATTGGCCAAGCAACTATTTCATAAGCGAATTCAACAGTTGCAATGGTAACTTGCTTTTGTACAAAAAATAGTTTCATGTTTATGAATTACATGGCACACCGTTCACTATGTTCATCTGTCTATTCGGTAAGTCAAATTCTTGAACCAGGCTTCTCCCTTATTGTTCACAACTCTTCCAAGGCATAATTTTTAGGCACATTGGAAGAATTAAAATTCATTGCAAACAAAGGGGAAGAATGATACAAGAATCTGACCTTTTAGTTCCTTGTTCAACAACCAAGTATATTTGTAGTCATATAGATGTTTGCCTTTGACTCCAATCACAAGCAATGGTTCTTGCTATAGGGACAAATTAAACAAATGAGCACAGTTCAAGACATATAATATGTTTCATAAATATGAAACACAAAAGCACATGATAAAATTTGCAAAAAAATAGAAAAACGTGATAAATTTTTGCAAACATTCTGACATTAAATTAAAATTTTGTAAGCTTTGTTGATAGGCTAATGGCCACTCAAGTAATGAAAACATAGTTAATGCATTCAATTCCTCTACAGTCAATAAGACCTTGCTCAAAGCATTCAATTTTTCCTATGATAATTCTCGTTTATTGCATTAGTCACCTACTCCTTCGCTTCAACTGTTCCATGTTTATGGATTACATAGGATATGTCATCTACTATACCCACTTGTCCTGTTAACCCTTGTAACATCAATTGATAGTTCTAGTTGTCATGTATCATAAACAAATAAACGAGCCACTCACCAGTAGTGCACTGTTCCTATGAATCCTTCCATGTTCAAGTGCTGCACATAATAACGAACATGGAAGAGAGGAACCTAAAGTTAAAAACATACAAGCTTTTCAACAAACAATAAACAAATGAGAATAAGCACAAATAAAACCCAACACACACTTGAGATTTCATGAATTAACTATGCATTCATTGCTTGTGTACCCACTAGCCCTCCAACACATCTCACATAATTTGCATTTAATGCATTAAAAATTCATTCAACATAACATTTATAATAACTTTTCATGTGCAAATATACTTGATTCTTGAAGAAGAGACTGCGAGGTCAGAATTCCAGATGATTTTTCTCTTTTCTTTCCAATGAGGTTTGATTCTTTGAATGTCTATAAAAATTATGCCAATTGTTTGAATCTGTCTATTTTATGTCGATAAGCAAGCGACCTTTGCAATCATTTGATTACAACAATGTTGTAGTCAGAGATGTGCACAATTGCAACCATGTGATATGCAGTTCATATGCAATGTTCCGTGTAGTACATTAATTAGATTTGCTTACAAGCAAATGAATATTAGGGGTACTATAGTGAATAGCAAAACATAAACAAAAAAATATACTTAAATTATACAATTTGGTCAATGTACAAAGGGAAACATTGCATATAGATTACATATCACATGGTTGTAATTATGCATAACTTTGATTGCAAAAGTAACTTGCTTTTGGCCAAAAAATAGTTTAATGTTTATGAATTACATGGCATATGCCATTCACTATACTCATCTGTCTATCTGGTAAGTCAGATTCTTGAACTAGGCTTCTCCTTTATTGTTCACAACTCTTTTAAGGCATAATTTTTAGACACATTGGAAGACTTATAATTCATTGGAAAGAAAGGAGAAGAATGATATGAGAATCTAACCTCCCAGTTTCTTGTTCAACAACCAAGAATATTTGCAGTCATTTAGACCTTTGCCTCCGACTCCAATTGCAAGCAATGGTTCTTGTCAGAGGGACAAATTAGACAAATGATCACAATCCATGACATATAATATGTTATTCGTAAACATGAAACACATGATTGCTAACAAGCTTTCCAAAAATACACAAAAATTTCACTTTTGAAAAATATTTTAAACAATACATTTTGATTGGACAAGCAACTATTTCAACCAACTAAAATTATTGTAAGTAAACAATGAAAATAGAATTATGTGATACTATCCACTTTTTAAATAATTAAAAAAAAGAAGAAAAAATCATGTGCATTTTTTAAATAATTGAAAAAATCAATAAAAAAAATTGCACATAGAAATAAAAATTAGATTTTTGTTTTTCTTTCATGGATTTGTTGACCACCTATATGTCATGTTGCCATTGTAGAGTTATGTCTATCAATGTAACTAGATTTTTCTTTTCCCTTTAATTAATCTACTTAAATAAGTATGTTTAAGATCATCGTGACTATTAATCATGACAAATGATTAAAATTTATGTGAAAAAAGATAAATTTGAATCGCAAGACACTAACATATATTATTGTTGAAGTAAACACTAACACAAAGTGATATTATCCAAAATAACATGAAAATATATTTAAAAAAAACTTACAAAATAAAACATCATATTCAACTAAGATTATATATATATATATATATATCGAAAGAGTACAAAATGTCTGAACAAAAGTTTGTGCCTTGCTCAAATTTGAAAGATGCATGTGTATAGTGTTACAAGGCTCACCCGGGGGATCCTTTGCATTGTGTCAAAGCTATAAAAGCTTTTACAGAATGTGCAAGGCAAGTTCATCTATGGTTTGTTACTTTTGGATGACATTGTAAATAATGAACTGAAACAATGGTTAACATTCCTTTTGAAAACCAATTAATTTTTTTTTTTGCGAAATAGATTGTTGATTGATGAATCCTTTTTTTTTGGTATGTATGTTGATTAATTGGGACAAACATGAATTAAGGTATCATCTAAGCAAATAACCAATCTTTTAAGTCTTTGCTTCTCCAGAGTTTCACAACATTGCAGAGATTATGGCTAAATAAAAATGTACCCTAGATAATGTGCACATCGTGTATAATTTATCAAAGAATATGGGTCTTCTAGGATTCAGAGTTGGGACCTTTTATTCTTACAATGATATAGTAGTGAAGGCAAATAGAAGAATATCCAATTTCACCATGATTTCAACTCAGACTCAACATTTATTGTCCACTATGCTTTCAGATCCAAAATTTGTTAATGAGAATAAGAAAAGAAGAATCTATAAAAGTTACTAAATAAGTAAAGAAAAAAAGAAAAATACCTTCGACGCGTTTGAGCAGAAGGCGACATCCACTGAACCTTGTAAGACT
>VDFB02245829.1:0-13756 GCA_007258455.2 Sequoia sempervirens | reverse complement strand
AAAGAAGAGATTAGAAGAGAGATGCTTGCCATACTTTCACTTGCTGAGGAAAAAAAAATGCAAAGGGAGAGGGCAAAAAAAGCCATAGCAGCAACCATAGCCAGTGGACATGCTTTTGCCCATGGTCAGACTCAAGAGCACAGGGCCAAGCACATAGAGATAGAGTTAGATGAGGATGCAGCTATTATTGGCATTGTGGGCTCTCTTCATGGTCCACGGATTCGCCATCATAGCACAGCCGCCACTGCCAGTGCCACAGCCACAACCACACCATCCTCTAGGCCCCCCGTTTCCTGTAGTTCGAGTAGAGTGCTAGTGCCACCACCACTTTCATCTTCACGCAACCCATAGAGTTTTTTTGTGCCAAGAAACACACCAGGAGCACAGACATCGTTGGAGGCTACAGGGTGGAACAAGGAGGTGCATCAACATGCCGACATGGCATGTGCTGATTTTTGGTATTTCAATAACATACCATTCAATGTGGCGAGTAGTCCCTATTGGCACAATATGGTCACTGCATTCACAGTTGCGGGAAAAGGCTACAAGTCACCTTCTCGCAAAGATTTGAGTGGGAGGTAAGTCAACTTAATTTTTATTCTAAGTTTATGTTTTTTAATTTAAAATTGAAATTAATTTATTATTTATGTTGAATTCAAGGCTCAAGCTATTTATTGTTTAAAACTTACAGTTTTGTACTTATTTAATTATTTTACTTTGTACTTGCAAGTTGCTCACAAATGCAACCGAAAGGGCAATGCATGTGGTGGAAGAGCAAAAAAATAAATGGAAGAAATATGGCTGCTCCATTCTTTCTGATGGGTGGACGAATGGAAGAAACCGCACCATCCTTAATTTTTTGGTTGCTTCCAAAGGTGAAGTGTTTTGGAAGTCGGTGGATGCTTCCAACAAAATAAAAACTACAAATACATTGTGTACGTTGTTGGAAGAAGTTGTGATGGAGGTGGGGATTGCTAATGTGGTGCAAATCATCACAGATAATGCAGCAGCATATGTGGCAGCTAGAAGAATGCTTGAAAGTAGACATCCATCACTCTTTTGGTCACCTTGTGCGGCCCATTGCCTTGACCTTCTTTTGGAGGACATAGGAAAACTTGTTTGGGTGGCACCGATTGTGGAAGATGCAAGGAGCATCACAAAATATATCTACAATCGCCCTTGGGTTCTTAATTTGATGAGAGAGCATACATAAGGGAAGGAGTTGGTGACATCGGGTGCCACAAGGTTTGCAACGATTTTCCTAACGTTGCAAAGCATTTTGGATTCTTTGGGCTCTCTAAAACAAATGTTTGTGAGTCAAGCATGGAATGACTCCTCATATTCAAAGAAGGCCGAAGGAGAGAGTTTCTGCAATAGTCTTCGACCCCTTGTTTGCACAAAAAGCTACAAAGATCGTGAAGGTAACTTCAAAACTTTGATTTTAATTTTAAACTCAAGTTGAATATAAATATATATATTTTTTAATTTAACTTTAAGCCTTTCATTATAAATTTCTAACTTTGATCTTTTTGTATTTTTAATCTAGGTGTCGGAGCCCTTGGTTAGAGTTCTCCACTTGGTAGATGGGGATGAAAACCCAATGGGATACATTTATGAGGCCATGGATAGGGCCAAGGAGGCTATCAAAAGTTACTACATGGAGGGCAGCCTCAAATTTGATCCCTCCCATATGGGAGATTGTTGATAGGAGGTGGAACAATCAACTCCACCAACCCATCCACGCAGCAGGGTACTACCTCAACCCTTCTTATCTCTTCTCAAAGAGCTTCTCCGATCCTAATGGAGAGGTTATGGAGGGGCTCATAGCATGCATTTAGAGGATGGAATCCAACGTTGCAGTGAGAGACCTCATCGTCAAGGAGTTGGATATGTACAGTGAAGCATCTGGTAATCTCTTTTCTTTGAAGCTGGCTGTAAGAGGAAGAACCACTGTACCACCAAGTATAAAATTGGGAGTCTTTAACTTTTAAGTTTATTTCAATTTTCACATGCATCTTTGTTGTACCCAAAATAAATTTTTTGGCATCCTGTATAAATTGAGCTAAATATTGTTAAAATGCCATGTAAAGTCTGTTTTAGGTCAATTCAATCATAGAATCTTGGTGGGTTTCTGTCAAGGAACACATGTGCAAATTTCTGAAATTTTGAAAATTAGGGTTTTTTGCCCGTATTTTCAGGGAAACCCCCGAAAATAGGACCTTCCCAGAAGTGATTGAAAAGGATTTTGATAGGATTAAAAGGCTTCACGATCACATTGGTCAAGTCAGAATCATCAAAAGGCATGTTTTACTCTAGTGGGTCTATTTCTATTTTTCAGGAATAAAGTTAGGAGCTCCGCAGCCATTAATGGCAGATTGGCCAGTACCAGGTGCTGAAAGCTAACCTTCGAAGGCTTCAACGACGCAACCATGGTGGAAAAGGTCTAAAATGACACTGTTTGATGAAGGGGATTTTCAAAAATGAAAAATGCTGAAAATTGACTAAGTCTGGAGAATGCACACCTTGCTGCCAAGAGGAGGCTATGCAGTCAAATGCCTTAGTCATTTTCCCAAACATCCATACACGATGAACGTGAGACATGAAGAAATGGTGATCTTTGACGGAGGAGTTTTCTAAAATTGAAAAAGGTCAAGATTTGACTAACTCTGGAAATGCTACGAAGGAGAAATCATTTCACGAGACAAAAAGAGCCTTTTTCAAGCAGGGGCGCCCTTGATTCTTAAGGGTCAGATGCAGCCTGATGAATCATCCAAGGCAGTCATCCTCGGCGTTCACCTGTTGGCTTGACAACGAAACAAACAGCTAGGTCATCTGATGAATTGATCATAAGCAGTTGTCAACGAAGCAAAAAGAGGCAATTGACAAAGTATCAAGAAACGGTTGTCGAAAGTGAAGATCAAAGCAAAAAAGAGCCTTTTCAAAGGAAAGGCTCCCTTTTTTTTGGACCTCCAGATGCTGATAAACGACAAAAGGCTTCCCAGGATAACCTTCTCAGCCCAAGTAGATCTCGGAAACGCAACTGAAAGCGTAAACATCTGACAGTGCAGTCAACGGATAATTGAGATCAAAGTAGGCAACTTTTCAGACAAAGATAACCATGCTGAAAGACAAAAGAGCTCTTTTCAATGAGGGGCGCCCTTGAATAAAGGAGCCCTAAAATGAATTCCAAGTTTTCTGAATTCATTCATCTTCGGCGAAATGGAGTTGGCTACCTGGCAGGATATCAAGCGAAAGCATCTGATTCTCCGATCAACGAGAAATCCAAATCGAAACATGAGAGGTCATTCCAAAAGGCTGAAGAACGAAGAATGAAAATTCACCAAGGCACAGGCAAAAGAGCCCTTTCTTGGAAAAGGCGCCCTCTCTTTTGAAGCTCTAAACTCAGCTTTTTACCATCATGTCTCCCAGGCACTTCTCTTCAAGTCAAATCCAGCTCAGCAATGAATGTGTTAGCAACAGCTCAGGATCGACAGATCAAGCCAGATTCAAGATCAAACTGAGGTCATTCAAGAGAGAAAATAATAAAAAAAAACTTGCAAAACTCAAAAGGGACGCCTAGAAGAAGTCAAAGGTCAAGTTGTCATGTCCCCATTTTTGGCTGGAAGCAAGGATCGCGGAGGATTACCTTATCATGAGACCCCTCGTGAGGGCTTCCAATTGAAAGTGGTGTTAGAGGGTCGCTTCGAGCTTGGCTCACGGCCGTATCGGGCGCTTTGGATCAATTGGCTGCTCTGCTCATTGTATTAATATCATTTCTTGCACTGCTATTTTAGCAGCCTCGCGTGCGTAGTGGGGATCCATCGCTATTTTAGCAGCTTTGGCTTTACGCATCGTGAATCACTCGTGAGTTCACGATCGAATTTTATCACATCGGGTTAGAACGGGGAGATATTAATATTTAATGGACATTAATGCAGCTAATTATTTAATGATTATAATATAAAAGTTATAATTTAAAATTATAACTTAAGTGATTTCTCACTGAGGGGTGCGCCATCATTAAAGGGGCCAGTTTGGTAATTAATAATTATTATTAAATATTTCACAGAGACTATGGAATAATTAAAAGATTAAAATGTGAATATTTAATTAAAACCCTATTCTTAAGGGAATCGCACTTTTCAGCTTAAGAAGGGTTTTGCATTGGTTTCTGAGCCATTATGACATTTGAGAATCAGAAATTGATCAAGTTTTTGCCAGAGCACTGAGACCTTAGGGTTTCATCTCGAAATCGTCGGAGAACGAGCCATCTCCTTCGAAGCAGTTCAGAGGATGTGAAATAACATCTGATTTATTGCCAGTCGTGGGATTTTCTTATTCAGAGAAAACTACAGAGCTTCAGAGGAATTTATATCTTCAGTTATTATCAGTTGTTTGCATCCAAATATCATCTATTACCTTGGGCGCACCATTTACAGAGGGTTATACATTGAAATTGGTGAAGGCCGTACAAATTGATTGCTGGTCTGACAGGCCATACTTGCACAGCAAGCCGTACTTCTCTTCTAAACACGTGTTTCATTCATCTGGGTGAAACGCCTATCACACTGGTTCCAGAATACCTTCCTTGGAGGCGCTAACTTGCTGGGAGTCTTCAGAGATCATCATTTTGAAGGAGAAGAGCATTCATTAATTGGGCCGTACAGATCTGTACTTCTGTACCAGCAAAATACTAGGTTCCTTTAAAATCTTGAAATTCTAAATTTCTTTCATTGCATGCATCTGGGTATCATTGTAATCAATAGAGAAGTTGAATAAAGGATACTGGCATTGATATTGTTGCATTTCCAGAGCTATTTGATTTTTAGTAAATTTATTTCCATTTATTGTCAAAATCGTACCTTTTCATCTTTGCTCCAAAAACTCAAAAATGGCACAAAACCCAAAAACGTCAGAAAAACATTAAACTTCAGTCAGAATCAGTATTAGGGGAAACAAGGGGTTTCTACACAAGTTGTTGACTAAAGTCAAGATATTTTGAGTTAAACTTGGCTAAAACACTCCACGATCAGTCGAAATCACCTTTTTGAACTTCAGATCAAGCCAAAATCACTTTTGATCATGAGTTAGGTCCCTAAACTTGTGGATTTAAGGCTTGAGTCTATGTAATCAAGGTATAGGCATCCCATTTCATTATTTCATTGCAGGTTGATGATCAAGAACAACCATAAGCTCTCAAGGATGCCATTGACAGATCTGAACAAGGTTTTCATCCGTTCTTCAATATTTCTTGCAGATCTGAAGCAGAAGAGGATTGCTAATTTGAGGTTGGATTCAGAGACAGATTTTCTCAGGAAATCAGATAAAAACTTCCAATCCATCTTCTGTCTACTTCCTCTCTTCTTCTCTTAGGTTTTCTTGCATTTTACAGAAAAAGCAACAGGCTACATCAAATCAGATCAACTGGGTAGATTCAACATAATTTTCCAGAGAAACCCATCTCGACAAATTTTCCAAAAATCAGCAAACTTGCTACCCCTATTTTCTGTTTCAATCAAAATTCTCGAGAACTGGTTTGTTTTAGCATTGAAGCTACTAACAAACTCCATAAAAGTTTATTTTTCCCAAAAATACTTTCTGGGCTTATTTCAAGGGTTCTAAAAATCCTCAACAAGGCTCGACGCATACCGCATCTTTTAAGTTTTTCAAGATGCAGTACTCTTAGGTACAATACAGGACCAAGACGGCCCTATTCCATGATTACTTGAAAACAGTTGACACAAACTTACATCAAGTAAATCCAATGGTTGATCTGGAGCAGCTGGAGGGCATGAATCAGATCACATTGCAGAATATTGAAGAATCTGGGTTGCTACAGGCCGCATCCATTCCCATCACACTACAAAGCGCGGAGCCGCCAAAGTTACCAAGAGCAATAGCTTGCACAAGAAGAGATGTCGTGTCATCAAAGCATTGACTATCCGGAAACGGAAGAAGTCAACACATGGATCAAGGAGTTGTTGACCAGAAATGGTGAAGTGTGAAAAGACACCTAGGAAGGACATCCTACCTTCCAATTGGCATTTATGATACTTGAAGTTGACTTGATGCCTCATTCCAAGTCAACTCAAGAAGGCATTAAATGTAGTTGGAGTTAACTTGATGTCTCTTTCCAAGTTGAACTCCATATCCCTTAAATCATGCATTGTCAGATCCCACTGATTAAGGATGTCTAATTGGCTTCCATGATTTGTGGATCCTAGATCTCCACTAAATGTGGATGTCTATTTTGGAGGGATACTTTCATTAAAAGTTCACCTTTTGTTTACTACTACCTAAGTAGTTTCCAGCTTTCGACTTTAGAGTTACTAATCAAGTAGTCTTCCAGTTAATTGCTTGTTCCCCCTTTTTTAGGAATAAATCTTGCTAATTGATTGGCAAGAACTCATTGTTAACTCAAGGAGATTTTGGGGTTGCCCACTCCTTTGAGTTCTATAAATAAGAGCCTTGGGCTCATTGTTTATTTAACTTTTACTTGCTATGCAAAATTGTTGCGCCATTGTTGCCAACAGCTTTGAAAGTGGATATTTGTTCACTCTTGGATGAGAGTTCGTTGGTCGATCGTAATTGTGCATGATTTCGTGCCTTTGCTTTCCCAACCTTTGTAATTCGTTGATAAAGCTTTGAAGGAGAATATCAGAAGGCACTTGCATTTTGGTCAATCTATTTGAGTTATGTCCACGTCTTGTATCTAATAGCTCTTTGTTTCATTTCCCTCCTCGGATAGGAGTCCCTCCTCCTTGGATATTTGTTATTAACAGTTATCGTTCGTTGTTGTTTAATGTATTGACTTCCAAGCTATACTTCAGATAGGAGTCCCTCCTCCTTAGCAAGCTCACTGGCCAAGGCATCGTAATTTGTTGTTTCTCGTAAACTATTTCCTAGCCCATACCTCGGATTGGAGTCCCTCCTCCTTGGCAGGTCTCAGATCTAGTTTACCGTAAAGAGTGTTTGCTTGTACCAACCTTATCCCGGTGTATACCTGAGAGTTCAGAGCCCTAGTCATATTCCCTGGAGATAGCAAATTCAGGTGATCCAACCAACCCATTCCCACTCCTTTACCCTCATGCTCTGTTTACCTTGAAGGTATTGGATAGATAGAAGCTAGAATAGTCGTAGTTAAGATCTGCAGAAACCATAGAAAAAGCATAGCTATGGCGCATTGTGTTTGTGCACCCTTGTGTCCTACCGCTGAAGCATAAAAAGATAGGAACTTTAGTTTACATTTCCCTTCCTTATGCATTGCTCCCAGCAGAGAGGGACTTCTCCTCTTTAAATAACGAAGAAGTGTTGCAAAACATTTGAAATAGCTGAACATTTACAATCAGCACTCCAGAGGTGCTAATTTAAACGCCAACAATCTTATAATTTGATAAAATGTGTTTTGACTTTTGAGTCTTTGACTTTGTTTTCTAACTCTTCAATATTTTTTTCTTTTTGCCGAGGTTTGGTGGAAAAACTGGGATGGAAAAACCCCAAATCTACAAAAAATTGCCCTCCGCATTCTATGTCAGCCTTGTAGTGCATCCAATTGTGAGCGCAATTGGAGCTTGTTTGAGTCCATTCACACAAAGAAGAGGAACAAGTTAGCACAAAAGCGCCTTAATGACCTAGTCTTTGTGCAATACAACCTTCAGTTACGCACAAAGAGAGTAGAAGAAAAATCACTGGAGCCTATTGATTTAGATGAGATAGATCCTTCTAGTGATTAGACAGGGCGAGATGAGCAGCCTCCATTGTTTAGCGTGGACGAGATTCTGGACTTCAAGAGACAGGCAATGGAGGATATGGGTGCATCAAGAGATGTAGGGTTGGAGGACATTCCTGAGGATATGGATGCTATTAAGCTAGAGCCACAGACATAGCCTTCCATGCCAGTTGAGGAGCCAGCAACAGTAGCACCACGGCCACCGCCACCACCACCACGCACACGCAGCAGGACTAGAGGACCCACCCCTTCTTCCCTAGCTGTTGCCAGACTAGGGAAGAGGAAAGCCTAGCATGTTGTATTTAACTACTATTTAGTATTTGCTTCTAGTTCTAGTTTTACTGTTTTCATGTATCAAACTTTCAAGCTTTTAGCCATCGGGATTAAGCATGAGAATGCGATTTTGTAATCAATTTACATTAAAGTCAATGAAAATTAATAGAAAACACTTTTGTACTCATAAAATGGATTCATTGGATTCATCTTGTTAGTGAATTTTGCAAAACAAATGTGTTTCTAATGAAATTTAAGCAATTTTTCAATTTGCCGAGTTTTTTGCCGAGTTTTTGCCGAGTTTTCAAAAACTCTCCAATTTTTCCCTTGGCGAGTTTTTTGTTGGGGCGAGTTTTCCAACTATGAGTGAGTCAATATGGTGTAGAGAACAATTAGTTGAATTGGTTTGATATCAGTTATAACGTCACTTGTTCCATATTGGAAGTGTTGTATGATAAGTTAGAGAAGTATATGTCTTAAGGCACATTTATTTTGGAAGTGCAAAGTTTATAAGAGCAGAGATATTTAAATTTGAGTTAAAATTATTGTAAGGGTGTATTATTAGTAGAATACTAGAAACAGTTACTCAAATTTTCACTTTCGCATATGGCCAAACTTTATATGGTTACTTCACATAATGTTTGTATTCTTGATGCCATCCATATTACAGCTGACACAGATTTCAATCTCACATGCCTGTGCTATTGAAGAGTCAAATGAAACATCAAATGGATAAAGTGTAATAGGGTCACAGAGGCTAGTGAAACCAGAGGCTTGTGTAATAGGGTCACAGAGGCTAGTGAACACTAGAGGCTAGAGGAAACTCATCATCTCAAGCTAGCTTCTCACTTAGAGACGGTAGTTTGTATGTGAAGCATCTGTTTTTGTTTTTTTTCTTTTTTCCAGAAGCTGATAGTGTTGAAGAATTTACATCTTAAGAAATCTACTTTTTGAAGACAAGAAGGGATTTAGTGTAGATAAAACTCAACATGGATTATTGCCCAATTAGTTTGGGAGTCCGTGGATCTTGGGAATTATACCCTTACAAAAATTATGAGACAACTGATGGAGCATTGTGGATGTAGCTTGTTATGGATTGTTGTCCAATAATTCAGGAGATTTGTGATTTAGAAGTTTGAGAAGGTGGTAATCCGAGAACTCAAGAATTCAACTTGGGAGCTACACCTTTATGAGTGTTACAAGGTAGCTTGATGGAGTTCTACCTAGTTCAAAAACTTCTTCAAAGAGAAGCTTTTCAAGAATAAACAGTTATGATACGTTAGCATGCTTTTTTTTGTGTGTTTGACTATTTGAGGAACTTGTTGTGACCTTTTCACACATCGCCCCATTCAGATGGGGACCCCCTAATTTTTGCTCCATTCTGGTCGTTTTGGCTTTGGTTTTTGGTCTCTCTCTCTATCTGTCTCTTTTCTATGGTCTACTTTCTAGGATTCCTCCGCCGTTGAGCTTAAAATGCGAAAATTTTGGCCAAGTTTGAAATTAGGGTTTTGAGCCTTTCCAACCAATTTGAAGTCAAACGAGGTGAATACATTGAAAATTGAGCTTAACATTGTTGTCAGCATGTTTCCAGCAGGCTCTCAGCAAATTTTCATCCGATTCTAAGGTACTTACTATTTTTGGTAAGTGTGAAATTACAGGCAATTTGTCAACATTTTTGAGATTCCGACAATCGCACCACACTCAGAGTATATCAGACTGCTTGCATGCCAAATTTGAGCAAAAACAGATAACTTACTATTCTTAAAGACTTAGCTCCGGAGGAAATTTGTGGCGTGATGCAGAGTTTTTCTTTAATAAACCGATAAATTCCTTCCGGTTTTCGACCTTTCGCCGGTATAATATGCAAGACGAATTACTTTCGGATTCACCCGAAAGCTATTTTAGGTTTGCATGGGCGAGGTTTCTTTTTGTATGCCAAAGATACCGCATGGTTTTTCTGGCGAGCTTCATGGGATGGTGATACAAACCCGGAGATTCCCACTCGGCGAACTGGCGGTTTCGGCAGGTGTGTCCTGCTGGAAATTCTCCCGTAAAGAGTTCGTTCAACAGTCGGGATCGCATCACCGCCGCGGTAAACGGCGACAAACCTGAGATCTTTGATAATGATGCAAAGGTAAGTTAGGTTTCTTCGAGCCTAAAATAGGCATCAAAAGTCAAAATCTTCAAAATCCGATGTAAACCACCGCGAATGCGCCGTGCCATCATCTCACGTAAATTCTGTCGATCTGGAAAGCACTTACTATTTATAGTAAGCCAAATTGAAACATGCTAAAATAGTAAATCACCGGTACAGCCACAA
The DNA here is from genome assembly GCA_007258455.2 of Sequoia sempervirens. Taxonomy (NCBI): domain Eukaryota; kingdom Viridiplantae; phylum Streptophyta; class Pinopsida; order Cupressales; family Cupressaceae; genus Sequoia; species Sequoia sempervirens. Next base: position 3,434 of record VDFB02245829.1, on the reverse strand, counting down.
GACGGTCGCGGCGAGGGTCGCCTCATTAAAATTTAACTCGACTGAGCTTGAGCTAATGTAAACATGAGCTTACTATTTATAGTAAGCCACCTTCAGAAACAGGCTATAAATAGCAGGGTGACTAAAAGTGGCAGTGTCGACAGGTTGATAGGGTTATGAGGATGCGGTGTGCAAAATTTCAAGTCGTTCTGAGCTTCCTAAGTGCAAAATTGAGAGGACTTACTATAAATAGCATGCACGTAAGCTGGCGAAAGATGATGAAAATTTGTCTAAGTCTGGAACTTCATCCAGCAGGCATAAGGAAATGCGCCCAGCTAGTAGGGAGGTAAAAATAAATAAAAATAAAAATTTAAGTATGAGTTTATCCTCCTGCCACCCCAAAATGCGCCCAAGCTGGTGGGATGGAAGCATAAAAATCTTCTAAGGCAAAGTTTCATCCGCCTCCTAGGCCAAAATGCGCCCAAAAGGCAAATGGTCAAAGTGGTCAAAGCTTTTCATCCACAAGCAAGGCCAAAATGCGCCCAAAAAAAGGAGAGGTCAAAGGAGTCAACATGTTTCATCCTCCACACATGCTAAAATGCGCCCTCAAGGAAAAGCTGGAGCTCAAAATTTTTCTAAGTAAGAAGTTCATCATCCTCCTATGGTGAAATGCGCCCAAGTCATAAGCTGGTCAAAGAAGTCAACGATTCTTATCCTCCTCAAGGGCCAAAATGCGCCCAAATGCATGCAAGTGAAGACAAAAAAATGGAAGCTGAAAAGTCACATGAAGACATTTGAGAAGTTTCATCCTCCACCTACATGAAAATGCGCCAAAGTTGGAAGAGGGTCAACAAGTCAAAGATACTCGTCCTCCTCACCCTCCTAAATGCGCCCAAACTAGCCCAAGTCAAGACAAAAACTGGAATACGAAGAGTTATCCTCTTGCCAAGCTGAAATGCGCCCATGTTGAGGTGTAAAAAGCAAGTGGTGGTGGTAAGTAAGGTGAAATGTGGTTGAAAATGCCTCAAGGCGTGGTCAATGCTTGGTAAATACTAGGAGTTATCCTCCTTCATCCACAAAATGCGCCTAAAGTTGAGAGTGTTTGAAGATTTTTGCTAGGCATGGTGAAAAGTGATGAATATTGGGCGTTATTTTTAAATTTTCCTCCATCAAGTGTGCTGGGCGCCTAAAGTTATAAAGTGTGAAAATTTTCTAAGGCGTGATTTTCCTCTTCAAGTATAAAGGTGGTGAGTGATGGAAAATAAAATTGCTAGGCGTATCCTCTTGCATATGCCATATGCGCCTAAAAGTGTTGAGGGTGAGATGACAAGTGCAAGGCGTTGAAATTTAACATATCCTCCATGAAGTGTGATGTGCGCCATGCAAGGTGTGAAGTAAAGGGGAGGTAAATATTGTTGGGCGTTTGAAAAATACTCACCTTCAAGTGTGATGCTAGGCATGTGAAGTGTGAAGATAAAATGCTAGGCGCCAGGGGTGATGAAAGTGAGGAGGTGTTAGAAAATTTCCTAAGACATGTGAGGTGTTAAAATTTTCTAAGGCGTGGTGAAGAAGTATGTATGAGATGATTTTTTTTTAAATTTTCTCTAAGACGTTGGAATACCGCCTTTCAAGTGTGAAGTGAAATGCGAAGTGGTGGCTAGAAAATAAAATGTGCCAGGCATCTCTGTGAATAAAATTTTCTAAGAGAAGTTGGTATTTTCACAGGCAAAGTGGATCGAGCTGGATATAAAATTTCCAAGGCAAAATTTTCCCAAGAGATGATTTAAAAATTTTCTAAGGCACAAAATATTTTCTCCCTTAGAAAAATGCTCAAGTCTGGAGAGGTGATGGATTTTTTTTCTTGAAGCACAAATGGGCCGCCAAAGATGAAGTCAGTGAAAGCCAGCTGCACGGGTTGATATAAAATTTTTCCAAGTCATAGCAACAAGAAATCTTCACAGATGTGAAAAACGGATTTAAATTTCACAGGGAATATTTTCTAAGGTTCAAAATTCAAGAAAATTAAATGAACCCGTTCGTTCGGAACCCATGGATTCGAAGCGTTCCGAAGAAAATTTTCTTCTGGGTATCGAAGATTGTCGATGAGGAGTTGATTTTAAGGTCTTCCACAGCTTGCCGAGGATTCTGGGATGAAGATTTTAAGTGGGCACCAGGTTGATGAGTTTTCCTAAGGGAAACTTGAAAATTTCTAAGGCAGATGTGAAGAAAACGTGTTTTTAAGATGAAATTCTCCAGACGATGGATTTGAAAGAAACTGCCTAGGTGAATTTGCTTCAGTCCTCCGTGAAGATAGTTTACTTAAGCTAGAAATGAATAAAATCGAGGTTATCAGAGCTCCAGCAGGTGAAATGAATTTCCCAAAGATGAAGTTTATCTAAGGCATGAACTTGAACACAAAGTTGGCGATGAACGCTTGAAAGTTGGAGCGTGAGGATCAGGTGAGTGAGTTAAGTTTATATCATGAAGTATTCTAATACCCCTCTCCTTGCTTGTTTTGCAGGAGGAATGTTGAGGCCAGAACACGATGACTTGAAGTGGAAGCACGATGAAGACAAGTTTCAACTTCGAGGGAAGAAAAGGTCGCAAGAAATTGACTTAGTATAACTCAAAGTGACGAAGATGAAGACCCTCAAGTGGAAGAAATCAAAGAACAACGCCAAGAAAGAAGATCGAGAACAATGTGAACGCGTCTACAAATGGAATCTTCTAGAAGGATGATGGTGGACATTATGGCGCATTTATTACCCCCACTCTCCTCTGTGGCGGTTTTTAGGGCAATATTATTTAGGGCTGAGGTGGCACGATTCTGGCCACTCTATTGATTGTAACCCTAGCCGTCTTTTGGGACTTGGCTAGCTATATAAAGGGGGAGTCCCCCTCATTTGAAAAACATTAGATTAGACATTGAAATAGTAGACATTGAGAGAGCATTAGCATTAGAGCTAGATAGTGTAGCATTGTAGAGCATTTTTGCATAATTTGGAGAAGAGAGAAAGTTTTCCCTTTGAAAACTTTTGAGGAGATTGTTGTGTAACACATTTTATGATAATAGATCTTTTCATTGATGATGGAATTGCCTCACGCTAAAATTAGCAAGGTTTCTTCTTCCTTTTCAGATCCAAGTAGCTTAAATTCAGAAGTAGCTTACTTGATGTGGTGTTCTCATTGAGATAGTTTCTCGCTTTTATTCCATCGCTAGACCTTTTCACACATCGCCCCATCTAAAATGGGGACCCATAGATTTTTGCTCCGTTCTGGTCTTTTGGCTTTGCTTTTTGTCTTTCTCTCTCGTTCTGCTTCTTTTCCGCTGTCTGCTTTTCGAGGGACGCTCCCGTCAGCAAGCTTGAACGTAGGATTCGACCAAGTCTGGAATTAGGGTTTCACGTTTTTAGGTCATATTGAGACCAAATTGAGTTGGTCTGTCAGCTTTTGAG